>JAXIVJ010005805.1:0-2500 GCA_036785665.1 Chirona hameri
GTCTGCGGTACAGCCTGTGTACAGTCTGCGGTACAGGCCTGTGTACAGTCTGCGTACAGCCTGCTGTACAGTTTGCGGTACAGGTCCTGCGGTACAGTAGTGTACAGTCTGCGGTACAGCCTGCGGTACAGTCCTGCGGTACAGTCTGCGGTACAGTGCGGTACAGCCTGCGGTACAGTCCTGCGTACAGCTGTGGTACATCCTGTTGTACAGTCTGCGTACAGCCTGCGGTACAGTCTGCGTACAGTCTGTGGTACAGTCTGTGGTACATCCTGCGGTACAGTCTGCGGTACAATCTGCGGTACAGTCTGTTGTACAGTCTGCGGTACAGTCTCCGGTAAGTCTGCGGTACAGTCTGCGTTACAGTCTGCGTACAGCCTGTTGTACAGTCTGCGGTACACCTGTTGTACAGTCTGCATTACAGTATGTGGTACAGTCTGCGTTACAGTCTGCGGTACAGTCTGCGGTACAGTCCTGCGGTACAGTCTGTGGTACAGTCTGCTGTACAGTCTGCGGTACAGTCTGCGGTACAGCCCTGTGTACAGTCTGCGGTACAGTCTGCGGTACAGTCTGCGTACAGTATGTGGTACAGTCTGCGGTACAGCCTGCGGTACGAGTCTGTTGTACAGTCTGCGGTACAGTCTGCGGTACAGTCCTGCGGTACAAGTCTGTGGTACAGCCTGCGGTACAGTCTGCGTACAGCCTGTTGTACAGTCTGCGGTACAGTCTGCGGTACAGTCTGCGGTACAGTCTGCGGTACAGTATGTGGTACAGGTCGCGATACAGCCTGCGGTACAGCCTGCGATACGTCTGTTGTACAGGCTGCGGTACAGTCTGCGGTCAGTCTGTCGGTACAGTCTGCGGTACAGGCCTGTTGTACAGTCTGCGGTACAGTCTGTGGTACAGCCTGCGGTACATCCTGTGGTACACTGCGGGTACAGCCTGCGGTACAGTCTGCGGTAAGTCCTGCGTACAGCCTGCGGTACAGCCTGCGGTACAGCCTGTTGTACGTCCTGCCGGTACAGTCTGCCTGCGTACAGCCTGTGTACAGACTGCGGTACAGTCCCCCTGCGGTACAGTCTGCGGTACAGTATATGGTACAGTCTGGAGCTGGGTACACCCTCCTGCGGTACAGTCTGTTGTACAGGTCTGCGGTACAGGTCTGCGGTACAGTATGCGGTACAGTCTGCGGTACAGTCTGTGGTAAGCCTGCGGTACGTCTGCGGTACAGTCCTGCGGTACAGTCTGCGGTACAGCCCTGTTGTACAGTCTGCGGTACAGTCTGTGGTACAGCCTGCGTTACAGTCTGTGGTACAGTCTGTGGACAGCCCTGCGGTACAGCCTGCGGTACAGCCTGTTGTACAGTCTGCGGTACAGGTCTGCGGTTACAGGCCTCTGAGAATTTTTTTCTCTCTATTTCTATCTAATCTACTCTCTATCTCTATATATGAGGTAAGCTCCTGCGGTACAACCTGCGGTACAGCCTGCGGTACAGCCTGTTGTACAGTATGCGGTACAGTCTGCGGGGTACAGCCTGTTGTACAGTCTGCGGTACAGTCTGCGGTACAGTCTGCGGCACAGTCGCGGTACAGTCCTGCGGTACAGGTCTGCGGTACAGTCTGCGGTACAGTCTGCGTACAGTCTGCGGTACAGACTGTTGTACAGTCTGCGGTACAGTCGGAGCGGTACAGCCTGCGGTACACCTCGTCCTTGTACAGTCAGCGGTACAGTATGCGGTACAGCCTGTGTACAGTCTGCGGTACAGTCTGCGGTACAGCCTGTTGACAGTCTGCGGTACAGTCTGCGGTACAGTCTGCGGTACAGTCTGCGGTACAGCCTGTTGTACAGTCTGCGTACAGCCTGCGTACCGTCTGCGGTACAGTCCTGCGGTACAGCATGTGTACAGTCTGCGGTACAGTCTGCGGTACAGTCTGCGGTACAGTCCTGCGGTCAGTCCTGCGTACGTCTGCGGTACAGCCTGTTGTACAGTCCTGCGGTACAGTCTGCGGTCCGTCTGAGGTACAGTCTGCGGTACAGCCTGTTGTACAGTCTGCTGGTACAGCCTGCGGTACCGTCTGCGGTACAGTCTGCGGTACAGTCCTGCGGTACTAGTCTGTGGTACAGTCTGTGGTACAGCCTGCGTACAGTCTGCGGTACAGCCTGCGGAGCGGGCTGTGTTCTGACCTGTCTGGACGGAGAACACGGCCTCCGTCTGGTCGGCGGCGCCGTCAGGCTGCAGCCGCCTCCCCGCTCTCGGCCGGACCGGCATGCTCCGCGGCCCGCTCTCGGCCGGACCGGCATGCTCCGCGGCCCCGCCGTCTCCCTGACCGACCGACCAAAACACCCCGGTCAGAAATCCAAAACAACAGCACTCACACACCCGTCAGAGATCACACAACAGTACACAAACCCGCTCAGCGCTCCCACACAACAGCACACACCACCGTCAGAGATCCCACACAACAGCACACACTCACCGGCCCAGCGCTCCCACACAACA
>JAXIVJ010005805.1:10000-50000 GCA_036785665.1 Chirona hameri
ATGTAAGGAGCCGTGAGCGGTCTCACCTCTGTATACCAGCCCGTATCTGCTGACATGTGTCGTGTAAGGAGCCGTGAGCGGTCTCACCTCTGTACACCAGCCGTGAGCGGTCTCATCTCTGCCGTGAGCGGTCTCACCACTGCCGTAAGCGGTCCTCACCTCTGTACACCGCCGTGAGCGTCTCACCTCTGCCGTGAGCGGTCTCACCTCTGCCGTGAGCGGTCTCACCTCTGCTGTGAGCGGTCTCACCTCTGTACACCAGCCGTGAGCGGTCTCACCTCTGCCGTGAGTGGTCTCACCTCTGCCGTGAGCTTTCTCACCTCTGCTGTGAGCGGTCTCAACTCTGTACACCAGCCATGAGCGGTCTCTCACCTCTGCCGTGAGCGGTCTCACCTCTGCCGCGAGCGGTCTCAACTCTGTACACAGCCGTGAGCGGTCTCACCTCTGCGCGAGCGGTATCACCTCTGTACACCAGCGTGAGCGGTCTCACCTCTGCCGCGAGCGGGTCTCACCTCTGTACACCAGCCGTGAGCGGTCTCACCTCTGCGCGAGCGGTCTCACCTCTGTACACCAGCCCGTATCTGCTGACATGTGTCGTGTAAGGAGCCGTGAGCGTCTCACCTCTGTACACCAGCCGTGGAGCGGTCTCATCTCTGCCGTGAGCGGACTCACCACTGCGTAGCGTCTCACCTCTGTACACCAGCCGTGAGCGTCTCACCTCTGCCGTGAGCGGTCTCACCTCTGCCGTGAGCGGTCTCACCTCTGCCGCGAGCGGTCTCAACTCTGTACACCAGCCGTGGCGGTCTCACCTCTGCCGTGAGCGGTCTCACCTCTGCCGTGAGCGGTCTCACCTCTGCTGTGAGCGGTCTCACCTCTGTACACCAGCCGTGAGCGGTCTACCTCTGCCGTGAGTGGTCTCACCTCTGCCGTGAGCGGTCTCACCTCTGCTGTGAGCGGTCCTCAACTCTGTACACCAGCCATAAGCGGTCTCACCTCTGCCGTGAGCAGTCTCACCTCTGCCGCGAGCGGTCTCAACTCTGTACACAGCCGTGAGCGGTCTCACCTCTGCCGCGAGCGGTCTCACCTCTGTACACCAGCCGTGAGCGGTCTCACTCTGCCGCGAGCGGTCTCACCTCTGTACAACAGCCGTGAGCGGTCTCACCTCTGCCGCGAGCGGTCTCGCTCTGTACACCAGCCGTGAGCGGTCTCACCTCTGCCGTGAGCGGTCTCACCTCTGTACAATACTCGTGCAGGGGGTGGCTGAGCTTGTGTCCCTTGCCGACCCGTCCGGTGAAAAAACACTGCTGGCACATGTCCCCAGTTGAAAACACTTCAGACACCGATACCTGCAAACCGCACACACGCCGCCCCGTCAGAGCTGGATAAACGGCTCCGACCAGCAGAGGACATGCCGCGCGACACAGGCCGTGTGAACAGGACAAGCCGCGCGACACAGTCGTGTTGAACAGGACATGCCGCGCGACACAGCCGTGTGAACAGGACATGCCGCGCGACACAGCCGTGTGAACAGGACATGCCGCGCGACACAGCCGTGTGAACAGGACATGCTGCGCGGCACAGTCGTGTGAACAGACATGCCGCGCGACACAGTCGTGTGAACAGGAATGCCGCGCGACACAGCCGTGTGAACAGGACATGCCGCGCGACACAGTCTGTGTGAACAGGACATGCCGCGCGACACAGTCCGTGTGAACAGGACATGCCGCGCGACACAGTCGTGTGAACAGGACATGCCGCGCGACACAGTCGTGTGAACAAGGACATGCCGCGCGACACAGCGTTGACAGGACATGCTGCGCGACACAGCCGTGTGAACAGGACATGCTGCGCGACACAGCGTGTGAACAGGACATGCCGCGCGATACAGTCCGTGTGAACAGGACATGCCGCGCGACACAGTCGTGTGAACAGGACATGCCGCGGATACAGCCGTGTGAACAGGACATGCCGCGCGACACGTCGTGTGAACAGGACATGCCGCGCGACACAGCGTGTGAACAGGACATGCCGTGATGCTCCTGTGTGAACATGGATTTGGGAATTTGGGATTATATTTCGATACATTCGGCTACTGTTCTGTGTTGATAAATACAGTTCCATCCATTCCATCTACACACTGGCTCTCAGCGCCAATGGTACACGTTAGTGGTAGTGGTGTCCGCACGTGAGTGGTTACTCCTATTTCGCTGATCAGAATGACTCGTTACCCCCTCCCCCATTGCGCTGATCGCAGTTCTCCGCTTCAAGCTATGCGGTACAGCATAACTTCAGGCGTTTACTACTAGTGTCACCTAGGGGCAGGAATATAAGTAAAGGTCATGGGCGTCGCCGGCGGGGGATGCGTCCCCCAGTATAAAATCAGGGGGATCAGGGGGAATTTAGGGGGAATTTACTCAGGGGAAATTAATCAGGGGGAATTTACAAGCAATAGCTTTATTTTTAACTGACTGGCTTCCTAAGTATAAGTAACTCATGACGTCATGTTTTGAGGTTGCATTTGTGGTTGGCTTTTAGTGTCCAGATACAGACAAATGAATGCACCACTGTATTTCTGAGACAAAACTGGTCTAGAACCATGCCTTTTCTATTTATATTAATCAATGTCAAATGCTTTCCTTGTGTGACCTGACCTTGACATGAGGGCAGACTTGTAAACGATTCGGTTTTTAAATGAATCAATTCATCAGTGATTCCGTGAAACCTCAATGATTCGATTCTGATTCAAATTACCATTCAGCGTAAAGTGAATTGATTCACCAGTGATTCACATGCTCAGCGCAATGATTCAACTCTAGATTCTGATTCTGATTCTGAGCCATGGTCCACGTGCAATTATAGACAGATAGTGCACTCGTAATGTGTTCAATGTTATGCTCTGCAGTCTTCTCCCAGGTAATTATTATTTCGGTAGATAAGCAGGTATGATAGCCCAAATCAGGCATCGTTAATGCTCTGTTGCATGGTTTCATCACATGAACTACCACAGTGCCTGCCTCTACCTACTTCGTACAATATGAAACTCATATTTTGTATTCGTTACAATCGGTTTTAATCGATTCATTTGGTGATTCTACGCAGCGCCAATGATTCAACTCATGATTCACATTGATGTTTGCGTAAAATGAATCGATTCACCTGTGATTCTTCGTCAAATGATGTGATTCTTGAATCGTTAGTCGATTCACCGTAATCTTTTACAAGTCTGCCTGAGGCCATTATATGGGTCGTTTGTGAAAATTTCTGCTTCTATCGAAATATACGTGTAAAATAACCCATAAAACATGGTTGCATGGCTTTCGAAGACCCCTTTGCCAATAGTGACCTTTTGTGACCTGATCTTTGACCTTGACCTTCAATTACAATTTATTTTTTGCTTATGTGGGAAATTAGTTATACCTTTGAGAGCACTTTGTGTGAGAATAGTCGCAATCTAAGGCTTTGGGTGGAAAGTATGGCCCATGTAACTCAAATACCTCGATTTTGACCGTTGACCTGGCGACCTGACCTGACGTGGACGTAAGGCCACCTGACGTGTGGCCTTATTTTGCCAATTTCGCGTAGGTTTTAGATGCGCCTCATTGAGAGCATTCGATTTCCGCCTTGCGCCTCTCGCTGCAGTTATTGGATCGGAAGATAATGAGTTGTGTGTGTTCGGCTGACACCCCAGTAGGATAATTAGGAAAAACTCTCCCCCACGAAGTTTTTTTATCGCACTGACGACCCCCCCCCCCCCCCCCGCCCCAACCCGCCCCGCCACCCCCCCCCCCCCCCCCCCCCCCCCCACCCCGTCCCGTCCCGCCCCGCCCCGCCCCGCCCCGCCCCGCCCCGTCCCGTCCCGCCCCGCCCCGCCCCGCCCCGCCCCGCCCCGCCCCGCCCCGCCCCGCCCTGCCCCGCCCCGCCCCGCCCCGCCCCGCCCCGCCCGCCCGCCCCGCCCCGCCCCCGGCCCCGCCCCGTCCCGCCCCGCCCCGCCCCGTCCCGCCCGCCCCGCCCCCGCCCCGCCCCGCCCAGCCCGCCCCGCCCGCGCCCGCCCCGCCCCGCCCCGCCCGCCCCGCCCCGCCCCGCCCCCCCCGCCCCGCCCCGCCCCGCCCCGCCCCGCCCCGCCCCGCCCCGCCCCGCCCCCCGCCCCGCCCGCCCCGCCCCCGCCCGCGCCCCGCCCCGCCCCGCCCCGCCCCCTCGCCCGCTCACGACTCTTCGCGCTGACGAACCGACGCTACCCCGGTCAACAACTTTGCTTTTGACTGCGTCCCCCCCCCCCCCAGGTAAAAAAAAATCGTGACGACGCCCCTGATAAGTGATTGCTATTGCTCTTAGCCTAAAACAGTGGTTCTCGGCATATAATAACACGCAAACCATAATACAAAGCTGAGAATCGTTTAGCGTTAATGGCTTAATGTGGTGACAGTGATAAGGTGGTGACGTTAATTGACGCTATTTGAGATGATGTGGTGACAGTGATAAAGTGGTGACGTTAATTGACGCTATTTGAGATGATGTGGTGACAGTGATAAGGTGGTGACGTTAATTGACGCTATTTGAGATGATGTGGTGACAGTGATAAGGTGGTGACGTTAATTGACGCTATTTGAGATGATGTGGTGACAGTGATAAAGTGGTGACGTTAATTGACGTATTTGAGATGATGTGGTGACAGTGATAAGGTGGTGACGTTTATTGACGCTATTTGAGATGATGTGGTGACACTATGAAGCAGAGAGTTGAATACAGTTGTAATTTCCCACTAGCTGCTTAACAGTCAGTCCTACCGCCGCCCAAAGGCTCCATCACTCTAAGTGGGGTAATCACACCCTATTGAGAACCACTGGTCTACACTGTGCAGGTCACTGTTAAGTGTTAAACACTTAACTGAATTGCCAGCTGCGGCACCGTTTGATTCGCTTCGGCACGGGGTCGGGGGTGATAGCCATTATTTGACCCTGTTTGAGAGCCACCTTCTCGCTGTGACTGTTTGCTCCGTCTTTGTACATGATGGCGGCGTACCTGAATCCGACGATGGGGTACAGTTTGCAGGTGTTGCAGCGCGCCTGGTGTCGGGCGGTCTCGGCGCCGGCCACGCGGTGCAGCACCGGCAGCCAGACGAGGCTCTGCGGCTCTGCGCGCAGCCAGGTCAGCAGCTCGTCCTCTGTCAGGCCGGCGGCGGCCTCCTCCGCCGGCTGGCCGGCCGCAGCCAGACAGCTGGCCACAGAGGCGCCACCTGCTCCCGGCCGAACGCAGCCGCCTCGGTCAGCTGTGCGGGCAGCTGCAGCAGCCGGCGCAGCAGCCGCGCCAGCCGGCGGCTGTCCAGCCGCCGGCTGCTGTCCGCAGATAGCTGGAACATGTCTGACGGAAGCAGGGAGGGAGAGGTGACGTCACATCTGACGGAAACAGGGAGAGAGAGGTGACGGCACATCTGACGGTTATCAGGGAGGGAGAGGTGACGGCACGTCTGGCGGAGGCAGGGAGGGAGAGGTGACGGCACGTCTGACGGTTAGCAGGGAGGGAGAGGTGACGGCACGTCAGACGGAACAGGGGAGAGAGGTGACAGCACGTCAGACGGAACAGGGGAGAGGTGACGGCACGTCTGACGGAGGCAGGGAGGGAGAGGTGACGGCACGTCTGACGGTTAGCAGGAGGGAGAAGTGACGGCACGTCTGGCGGAGGCAGGGAGGGAGAGGTGACGGCACGTCTGACGGTTAGCAGGGAGGGAGAGGTGACGGCACGTCTGGCGGAGGCAGGGAGGGAGAGGTGACGGCACGTCTGACGGAAGCAGGGAGGGAGAGGTGACGGCACGTCTGACGGAAAGCAGGGAGGGAGAGGTGACGGCACGTCTGGCGGAGGCAGGGAGGGAGAGGTGACGGCACGTCTGACGGAGGCAGGGAGGGGAGAGGTGACGGCACGTCAGACGGAACAGGGGAGAGAGGTGACGGCACGTCAGACGGAACAGGGGGGAGAGGTGACGGCACGTCTGACGAGCAGGGAGGGAGAGGTGACGGCACGTCTGACGGTTAGCAGGGAGGGAGAAGTGACGGCACGTCTGGCGGAGGCAGGGAGGGAGAGGTGACGGCACGTCTGACGGTTAGCAGGAGGGAGAGGTGACGGCACGTCTGGCGGAGGCAGGAGGGAGAGGTGACGGCACGTCTGGCGGAGGCAGGGAGGGAGAGGTGACGGCACGTCTGACGGAAGCAGGGAGGGAGAGGTGACGGCACGTCTGACGGTTAGCAGGGAGGGAGATGTGACGGCACGTCTGGCGGAGGCAGGGAGGGAGAGGTGACGCACGTCTGACGGTTAGCAGGGAGGGAGAGGTGACGGCACGTCTGGCGGAGGCAGGGAGGGAGAGGTGACGGCACGGCTGACGGTTAGCAGGGAGGGAGAGGTGACGGCACGTCTGGCGGAGGCAGGGAGGGAGAGGTGACGGCACGTCTGACGGTTAGCAGGAGGGAGAGGTGACGGCACGTCTGACGAGGCAGGGAGGGAGAGGTGACGGGTACGTCAGACGGAGGCAGGGAGGGAGAGGTGACGGTACGTCAGACGGAGGCAGGGAGGGAGAGGTGACGGCACGTCTGACGGAGGCAGGGAGGGAGAGGTGACGGTACGTCAGACGGAGGCAGGGAGGGAGAGGTGACGGCACGTCTGACGGAGGCAGGGAGGGAGAGGTGACGGCACGTCAGATGGTTAGCAACCGTGTGGAGCGGAGACCGGCAGCTGACAGAGCTACAAACATCGCACAACGGCTGGACAGTCGCAATAGGACAGACAAATGTTTGCACGCACGCACACACCAACACACACATGCACACACGCGTGCCCGGGCCCCTCAGTTGGTAGAGCGTTGGGCTTAGAATCCATGAGTTCCGGGTCACAGCACAGTCAGGACACCAGCAGCAGTGCGGCCCGTCCCCAGCCTCGGCACAGCAGCCAGTGGGACCCGTCCCAGCCCTCAGCACAGCAGCCAGTGTGACCCGTCCCCAGCCCTCAGCACAGCAGCCAGTGCGGCCCGTCCCCAGCCCTCAACACAGCAGCCAGTGCGGGCCCGTCCCCAGCCCTCAGCACAGCAGCCAGTGCGGCCAGCCCTCAGCACAGCAGCCAGTGTGACCCGTCCCCAGCCCTCAGCACAGCAGCCAGTGCGGGCCGTCCCCAGCCCTCAGCACAGCAGCCAGTGCGGCCCAGCCCTCGGCACAGCAGCCAGTGGGACCCGTCCCCAGCCCTCAGCACAGCAGCCAGTGCGGCCCAGCCCTCGGCACAGCAGCCAGTGGGGACCCGTCCCCCAGCCCTCAGCACAGCAGCAGTGTGACCGTCCCCAGCCCTCAGCACAGCAGCCAGTGCGGCCCGCCCCCAGCCCTCAACACAGCAGCCAGTGTGGCCCGTCCCCAGCCCTCAGCACAGCAGCCAGTGCGGCCCGTCCCCAGCCCTCAGCACAGCAGCCAGTGTGACCCGTCCCCAGCCTCAGCACAGCAAGCAGTGTGACCCGTCCCCAGCCCTCATCACAGCAGCCAGTGTGACCCGTCCCAGCCCTCAGCACAGCAGCCAGTGCGGCCCGTCCCCAGCCCTCAACACAGCAGCCAGTGCGCCCGTCCTCGGCACAGCAGCCAGTGGGACCCGTCCCCAGCCCTCAGCACAGCAGCCAGTGCGGCCCAGCCCTCAGCACAGCAGCCAGTGTGACCCGTCCCCAGCCCTCAGCACAGCAGCCAGTGTGACCCGTCCCCAGCCCTCAGCACAGCAGCCAGTGTGACCCGTCCAGCCCTCAGCACAACAGCCAGTGCGGCCCAGCCCTCGGCACAGCAGCCAGGGCGGCCCGTCCTTCGGCACAGGAGCACTTACAGCGGTACTTCTCCTCCAGGGTGAGCTTGGCTCAGGGTGACGATGGCCAGTTTCAGACAATACACCGAATACTGCCCGTTCGCCGGCTGGAAAACAAATCACATCACATCAGCTCCACTGGGTTAGCTGTTCACTGGACACACATCACATCAGCTCCACTGGGTTAGCTGTTCACTGGACACACATCACATCAGCTGCACTGAGTTAGCTGTTCACTGGACACACATCACATCAGCTCCACTGGGTTAGCTGTTCACTGGACACACATCACATCAGCTCCACTGGGTTAGCTGTTCACTGGACACACATCACATCAGCTCCACTGGGTTAGCTGTTCACTGGACACACATCACATCAGCTCCACTGGGTTAGCTGTTCACTGGACACACATCACATCAGCTCCACTGGGTTAGCTGTTCACTGGACACACATCACATCAGCACCACTGGTTAGCTGTTCACTGGACACACATCACATCAGCTCCACTGGGTTAGCTGTTCACTGGACACACATCAGCTCCACTGGGTTAGCTGTTCACTGGACACACATCACATCAGCTCCACTGGGTTAGATGTTCACTGGACACACATCAGCTCCACTGGGTTAGCTGTTCACTGGACACACATCACATCAGCTCCACTGGGTTAGCTGTTCACTGGACACACATCACATCAGCTCCACTGGGTTAGCTGTTCACTGGACACACATCACATCAGCTCCACTGAGTTAGCTGTTCACTGGACACACATCACATCAGCTCCACTGGGTTAGCTGTTCACTGGACACACATCACATCAGCTCCACTGGGTTAGCTGTTCACTGGACACACATCACATCAGCTCCACTGGGTTAGCTGTTCACTGAGCACACATCACATCAGCTCCACTGGGTTAGCTGTTCACTGGACACACATCACATCAGCTCCACTGGGTTAGCTGTTCACTGGACACACATCACATCAGCTCCACTGGGTTAGCTGTTCACTGGACACACATCACATCAGGTCCACTGGGTTAGCTGTTCACTGGACACACATCACATCAGGTCCACTGGGTTAGCTGTTCACTGGACACACATCACATCAGCTCCACTGGGTTAGCTGTTCACTGGACACACATCAGCTCCACTGTGTTAGCTGTTCACTGGACACACATCACATCAGCTCCACTGGGTTAGCTGTTCACTGGACACACATCAGCTCCACTGGGTTAGCTGTTCACTGGACACACATCACATCAGCTCCACTGGGTTAGCTGTTCACTGGACACACATCACATCAGCTCCACTGTGTTAGCTGTTCACTGGACACACACCACATCAGCTCCACTGAGTTAGCTGTTCACTGGACACACATCACATCAGCTCCACTGGGTTAGCTGTTCACTGGACACACATCACATCAGCTCCACTGGGTTAGCTGTTCACTGGACACACATCACATCAGGTCCACTGGGTTAGCTGTTCACTGGACACACATCACATCAGCTCCACTGGGTTAGCTGTTCACTGGACACACACCACATCAGCTCCACTGGGTTAGCTGTTCACTGGGCACACATCACATCAGCTCCACTGGGTTAGCTGTTCACTGGACACACATCACATCAGGTCCACTGGGTTAGCTGTTCACTGGACACACATCACATCAGCTCCACTGGGTTAGCTGTTCACTGGGCACACATCACATCAGCTCCACTGGGTTAGCTGTTCACTGGACACACATCACATCAGGTCCACTGGGTTAGCTGTTCACTGGACACACATCACATCAGCTCCACTGGGTTAGCTGTTCACTGGACACACATCACATCAGGTCCACTGGGTTAGCTGTTCACTGGACACACATCACATCAGCTCCACTGGGTTAGCTGTTCACTGGGCACACATCACATCAGCTCCACTGGGTTAGCTGTTCACTGGACACACATCACATCAGCTCCACTGAGTTAGCTGTTCACTGGACACACATCACATCAGCTCCACTGGGTTAGCTGTTCACTGGACACACATCACATCAGCTCCACTGGGTTAGCTGTTCACTGGACACACATCACATCAGCTCCACTGGGTTAGCTGTTCACTGAGCACACATCACATCAGCTCCACTGGGTTAGCTGTTCACTGGACACACATCACATCAGCTCCACTGGGTTAGCTGTTCACTGGACACACATCAGCTCCACTGGGTTAGCTGTTCACTGGACACACATCACATCAGCTCCACTGGGTTAGCTGTTCACTGGACACACATCACATCAGGTCCACTGGGTTAGCTGTTCACTGGACACACATCACATCAGCTCCACTGTGTTAGCTGTTCACTGGACACACATCACATCAGCTCCACTGGGTTAGCTGTTCACTGGACACACATCACATCAGCTCCACTGGGTTAGCTGTTCACTGGACACACATCACATCAGCTCCACTGGGTTAGCTGTTCACTGGACACACATCACATCAGGTCCACTGGGTTAGCTGTTCACTGGACACACATCACATCAGGTCCACTGGGTTAGCTGTTCACTGGACACACATCACATCAGCTCCACTGGGTTAGCTGTTCACTGGACACACATCAGCTCCACTGTGTTAGCTGTTCACTGGACACACATCACATCAGCTCCACTGGGTTAGCTGTTCACTGGACACACATCAGCTCCACTGGGTTAGCTGTTCACTGGACACACATCACATCAGCTCCACTGGGTTAGCTGTTCACTGGACACACATCACATCAGCTCCACTGTGTTAGCTGTTCACTGGACACACACCACATCAGCTCCACTGAGTTAGCTGTTCACTGGACACACATCACATCAGCTCCACTGGGTTAGCTGTTCACTGGACACACATCACATCAGCTCCACTGGGTTAGCTGTTCACTGGACACACACCACATCAGCTCCACTGGGTTAGCTGTTCACTGGGCACACATCACATCAGCTCCACTGGGTTAGCTGTTCACTGGACACACATCACATCAGGTCCACTGGGTTAGCTGTTCACTGGACACACATCACATCAGCTCCACTGGGTTAGCTGTTCACTGGGCACACATCACATCAGCTCCACTGGGTTAGCTGTTCACTGGACACACATCACATCAGGTCCACTGGGTTAGCTGTTCACTGGACACACATCACATCAGCTCCACTGGGTTAGCTGTTCACTGGACACACATCACATCAGGTCCACTGGGTTAGCTGTTCACTGGACACACATCACATCAGCTGCACTGGGTTAGCTGTTCACTGGACACACACCACATCAGCTCCACTGGGTTAGCTGTTCACTGGACACACATCACATCAGCTGCACTGGGTTAGCTGTTCACTGGACACACATCACATCAGCTCCACTGGGTTAGCTGTTCACTGGACACACATCACATCAGCTCCACTGGGTTAGCTGTTCACTGGACACACATCACATCAGCTCCACTGAGTTAGCTGTTCACTGGACACACATCAGCTCCACTGGGTTAGCTGTTCACTGGACACACATCACATCAGCTCCACTGGGTTAGCTGTTCACTGGACACACATCACATCAGCTCCACTGGGTTAGCTGTTCACTGGACACACATCACATCAGCTCCACTAGGTTAGCTGTTCACTGGACACACATCACATCAGCTCCACTGAGTTAGCTGTTCACTGGACACACATCACATCAGCTCCACTGGGTTAGCTGTTCACTGAGCACACATCACATCAGCTCCACTGGGTTAGCTGTTCACTGGACACACATCACATCAGCTCCACTGTGTTAGCTGTTCACTGGACACACATCACATCAGCTCCACTGGGTTAGCTGTTCACTGGACACACATCACATCAGCTCCACTGGGTTAGCTGTTCACTGGACACACATCAGCTCCACTGTGTTAGC
This sequence comes from Chirona hameri, assembly GCA_036785665.1. NCBI lineage: Eukaryota > Metazoa > Arthropoda > Thecostraca > Balanomorpha > Balanidae > Chirona > Chirona hameri. The sequence continues at coordinate 21,731 of JAXIVJ010005805.1, forward strand.
TGTTCACTGGACACACATCACATCAGCTCCACTGGGTTAGCTGTTCACTGGACACACATCACATCAGCTCCACTGGGTTAGCTGTTCACTGGACACACATCACATCAGCTCCACTGGGTTAGCTGTTCACTGGACACACATCACATCAGCTCCACTGGGTTAGCTGTTCACTGGACACACATCACATCAGCTGCACTGGGTCCGCCGTCGCTGTACCGACCTGTCGTACACGCTGAGCAGCCAGTTGAGGCAGAGGTCAACGCGGAGCGGCAGCGCCGGGCTGCCGGAGACGGGCGGCTGCAGCCGACCGTACAGCGCCGTCAGCACGGCCAGCACGTCCGGCACGGCCGCCACGCCCGAGCACGGCAGCCGCCACGCCTCCGACTCGAACGTCAGTGCCGCCTCGGCCAGCGGCAGCCGGTGCAGCAAGAGGGTGCGCTGCAGCCGGCGCAGCTTCAGCGCCGTCCTGTCGGCCGTCAGGGGCGGGTCAGGAGTTCGTCAGCAGCGGGTCAGCAGTTCGTCAGCAGCGGGTCAGGAGTTCGTCAGCAGCGGGTCAGGAGTTCGTCAGCAGCGGGTCAGGAGTTCGTCAGCAGCGGGTCAGGAGTTCGTCAGCAGCGGGTCAGGAGTTCGTCAGCAGCGGGTCAGCAGTTCGTCAGCAGCGGGTCAGCAGTTCGTCAGCAGCGGGGCAGGAGTTCGTCAGCAGCGGGTCAGGAGTTCGTCAGCAGCGGGTCAGGAGTTCGTCAGCAGCGGGTCAGCAGTTCGTCAGCAGCGGGTCAGCAGTTCGTCAGCAGCGGGTCAGGAGTTCGTCAGCAGCGGGTCAGGAGTTCGTCAGCAGCGGGTCAGGAGTTCGTCAGCAGCGGGTCAGGAGTTCGTCAGCAGCGGGTCAGGAGTTCGTCAGCAGCGGGTCAGGGGTTCGTCAGCAGCGGGTCAGGAGTTCGTCAGCAGCGGGTCAGCAGTTCGTCAGCAGCGGGTCAGGAGTTCGTCAGCAGCGGGTCAGGAGTTCGTCAGCAGCGGGTCAGGAGTTCGTCAGCAGCGGGTCAGGAGTTCGTCAGCAGCGGGTCAGGAGTTCGTCAGCAGCGGGTCAGGAGTTCGTCAGGAGCGGGACAGAAGTCCATCAGGAGCGAGACAGAAGCCCGTCAGGAGCGGGACAGAAGCCCGTCAGGGGCGGGACAGAAGCCCGTCAGGAGCGGGACAGCAGCCCATCAGGAGCGGGACAGAAGCCCGTCAGGAGCGGGACAGAAGCCCGTCAGGAGCGGGACAAAAGCCCGTCAGGAGCGGGACAGAAGCCCGTCAGGGGCGGGACAGAAGCCCGTCAGGAGCGGGACAGCAGCCCATCAGGAGCGGGACAGAAACCCGTCAGGAGCGGGACAGAAGCCCGTCAGGAGCGGGACAAAAGCCCGTCAGGAGCGGGACAGAAGCCCGTCAGGAGCGGGACAGCAGCCCATCAGGAGCGGGACAGAAGCCCGTCAGGAGCGTGACAGAAGCCCGTCAGGCGCGGGACAGAAGCCCGTCAGGAGCGGGGCAGAAGCCGATCAGGAGCGGGACAGAAGCCCGTCAGGAGCGGGACAGAAGCCCGTCAGGAGCGGGACAGAAGCACGTCAGGAGCGGGACAGAAGCCCGTCAGGAGCGGAACAGAAACCCGTCAGGAGCGGGACAGAAGCCCGTCCGGAGCGGGACAGAAGCCCGTCAGGAGCGGGGCAGGAGCCCGTCAGGAGCGGGACAGAAGCCCGTCAGGAGCGGAACAGAAGCCCGTGAGGAGCGGGACAGAAGCCCGTCCGGAGCGGGACAGAAGCCCGTCAGGAGCGGGGCAGGAGCCCGTCAGGAGCGGGGCAGGAGCCCGTCAGGAGCGGGACAGAAGCCCGTCAGGAGCGGGGCAGGAATTCAGCTCACAGTCATAGCGACCACCAGCGCATACAGTTTGTGCAGGAGCATGGTGATGTTTGCGTTTGCGGAGAAGTTTGCAGAAAAGGAAAATGACCTTAGGTAACGGTCAGTCAAAAGCAAATTCCGTTAATAAAGAATCGCACCTACCTCGAAAAACGAGTCTCGGTCGGTCAGAAAACGAGTCTCGGTCGGAAAGTAGACCGTGTATATGAGCAAACACAACAGCGATTTTAGTGAGATTTCTGGGGAAAGTTATTGAGATATATGCGCTGTCCCAAGTGGTCGCTGGCCCCAAGTGCCGCCGGTCTGCGGCGGCAGGTGCGTGTCGTGCTGACCTGTAGGCGGAGAACCGGACGGTGTCGAGCTGCGGCAGAGCGCCGAGCAGCTGTGCCAGCCGCGGGTGGTGCCACTGGGTCCGCCGCTCGCTGTGGTGCAGGTAGTAGGGCACGCGGTCCTCGGTCTCGGCGCGCTCCCAGGGTGGCTCGACCGAGAGGCTCAGGTTGGGTCCAGCCAGCCCGCCAGCCGCAGCCGAGCTCAGCTGGCGCAGTCGGCCGGCCAGCGCCACCACACGGCCGCACCGCTCACTGGACAGAGGGGGAGCGCTGAGGGCGAGACGGGTCAGTCAGACGGTCAGCAACGCTCACTGGACAGATGGGGGAGTGAGGGCCAGACGGGTCAGTCACACGGCCAGCACCGCTCACTGGACAAAGATGGGGGGGGGGGCTGAGGGCCAGAGGGGTCAGTCACACGGCCGCACCGCTCACTGGACAGAGGGGGGGCTGAGGGACATACGGGTCAGTCACACGGCCAGCACCGCTCACTGGACAGAGGGGGGGGGGCTGAGGGACATACGGGTCAGTCACACGGCCGCACCGCTCACTGGACAGAGGGGGGGGGCTGAGGGACATACGGGTCAGTCACACGGCCAGCACCGCTCACTGGACAAAGATGGGGGGGGGGCTGAGGGCCAGACGGGTCAGTCACACGGCCGCACCGCTCACTGGACAGAGGGGGGGCTGAGGGACATACGGGTCAGTCACACGGCCAGCACCGCTCACTGGACAGAGGGGGGGCTGAGGGCCAGACGGGTCAGTCACATGGCCCGGGGGCTGAGGGCCAGACGGGTTAGTCACACGGTCAGTACCGCTCACTGGAAATAGAGGGGGGCTGAGGGCCAGACGGGTCAGTCACACGGCCAGCACCGCTCACTGGGGGAGGGGAAGAGAAGAAGCTATCTTTTACATCTTGATAGCTATAAATGCCCCTTACATCGCTCTATTGACTGCCCACCAAGCGTTGCATACTTCCTGGGAACCTCCCCTTTTCAAGTCCCTGAAACCGCCTCTGCCATGCAATTTTTATGATAGTTCATTAACATCAACTAATTTGCACTTGTTTCAATCACCGTAATACGATGTAACTCCTTCATACTTGAGGTAGTTAGGAAGGAGCCGTGAAGATCGCATTTCCGTATTATCGCCAAATGTCGCCGAAGAACCCTCCGAAACCGGGCCCTGGAACCGCCCGCCTCTGTTCAGGTTAAGAACTCGAAATTTTGAATCCATATGTGGAAATCCATTTTGGGAAAAGTCTCAAAATTTAATGGGGCCTGCTCCCAGCCGTTCCGGAGATATCTGCGGGGAAAAAAAAACGATGGGTGGGAGGCGGAATCCTGCACCACCCCCCCCCCCCCCCCCCAAACACACACCCTGTTACAAATAGGGTTAAAGGGAAATAATGTCCTGTTCCCACACAAATGGAGTTAGCACTTGAAATCGACAGACGAGGCCAAAATATGATGCAAATTCATCGCATTTTGCATATCAAAATTCCTTCCGAGAGATATTTCAAGTTAAACTTGATAAGCGTTCCACACTTTTTACGACCGGGGTACTTGCAAGTACTTTTCGGTTTCCATCAAACTCCGGGCTTTTCCCGTATTTCTTTTATACGCAATGGTGTGGAAAATACATTTTGGGTTCTGCTTGTTGTGATTATATGCATATGCATTATATCTGGCCGTTTTTTCCGAAAAGTTGTTCAGCGGGGAGGGGGGGTAGCAATAGCAAGCCGTCAGCCGTCAGCGGGAAAGTTGTTGACCGGGGGCAGGGCCGCAGGCAGGGGCGTCTCCGATAATTTTCTAGTGGGGGGTCGGCTGAAATGACGAAAAAATGTACCCCCATTTGTATGCGTGTATTTAAGCCTTTGCAGCGTTTTCCATGTGGTTTTCATGTTATAGCAGGTACTTGTTATGTATAGCCGCCAAGCGGCGCGAAATTTTACGGGTTCAGTTCAGTTCAGTTCAGTTCGTTTATCGATCGATCTCAGGGGGCCCTCGGTCGATCTTAGGGGACCCTTGGTGCACCACAGGGGGCCTTCGGTGTATATCAGGGGCCCTCGGTCGATCTCAGAGGGCCCTCTCTCGATCTTAGGGATGCTCGGTCGATCTCAGGGACCCTCGGTTGATCTCAGGGGCACTCGGCGCATCTCAGGGACCTTCGGCTTATTTCAGGAAGCCCTCAGTCGAGCTCAGGGGCCCTCGACCGATATCAGGGGGCCCTCGTTGTATCTCAGGGGACCCTCGGTCGATCTCAGGGGGCATCGGTCGATCTCAGGGGGGCCTCGGTCAATTTAAAGAGGCCATCGGTGTAATTCAGGGGGCCCTCCATACTTTCAAAGGGCCCTAGGCTCATCTCGGAGGGCCCTCTGTGTATCAAAGGGAACTCTCAGTGCATCTCAGGGGCCCTCGGTCGGGGTCAGGGGCCCTCGATCGATTTGAGAGGGTCATCGGTGTATCTCAGAGGGTCATGTGTGCGTCTCAAGGGGCCCTCTGTGTATGTCAGGGCCCTCGGTGTATCTACGGGCCCTCGGTGCATTTCAGGGAGCCAAAGGTTTATCTCATGGGTCCTCAGGGGGCCCTCGGTCGATCAGAGTGGGCCCTTAGCGTATATCAGGGGACCTCCGTACATCTCAGGGACTCTCAGTGTATCTCAGAGGGCCCTCTACGTAGCCCAAGGGCCCTTCGGTGTATATCAGGGGCCTTCGATGCATCTCAATGGAAACTCGTGCAATCTCAGGAGCCCTCAGTCGAATCTCAGGGACCCTCGGTCGATCTCAGGGGCCCTCAGTGAATCGCAGGGGCCCTCGTTCTATCTCAGGGTCCCTCGTTCGATCTCAGGGGGCCCTCCGTCGATCTTAGAGGGCCATTGATGAACCACAGGGAGCCCTCGGTGAATCCCAGGGGCCCTCGGTCGATCTCAGGAGTCCACGGTCGATCTCAGGGGTCCTCGGTCGATCTCAGGGGCCTTTAGTCGATCTCAGGGGCCCTCGGCGCATCTCAGGGGCCCTTCAGTGCAATTCAGTGGGCCTTCGTTCGATCTCAGGGGGCCCGCGGTGTATCTCAGGGGACCCTCCGTACACCTCAGGGGCCCTGGACGCATCTCAGAGGGCCCTCCGTGCATCTCAGGGGACCATCGGTGCCCCTGAGGAGGCCCTCGGTCGATCTGAGGGGACCCTTGGTGTGTCTCAGGGTTCCTCCGTGCATCTCAGTGGGCCCTCGGTGTATCTCAGGGGCTCTCGGTCGATGTTAGGGGCCCTCGGTCGGTTTCAGGGGCCCTCGGCCGATCTTGGGGGCCCTCGTCCGATCTCGGGGGCCGTCTGTCGATCTCAGGGGTCCCTCGGTGCACCTCAGGGCCGTCGGGCGATCTCAGGTGTAATTCGCCATCAATGGGTGTCAGTTCTGGGTTAACTTACGGAGAAAAAGTGTGGGGCCAAAACATGTGGTTGGCCCCTCCACTTTAAGAAGTGGGGGGACAAGTGCCCCGGGCCCCCCTGCCCACCCCACCCCCACCCCCACCCCCCCCCCCCCCCCCCCGCCCCCTGTTCCTACGCCTATGTGCAGCACAACTCTTAATACCTAGTTGCATTATGCCTCTCCACAATCAATCCACAATTACAATCAGATACAGACAAATAAATGCCACCGCTGTATTTCTGAAACAAAGCTGGTCTAGAAACATGCCTTTTTTATTTATATTAATAAATTTCAAATTTTGTCGTTTTTGTGACCTGACCTGGACCTGAGGGCCATTATATGGGGTCAGGTTGTGAAAATGGCTGCTACTATGGAAATATACGTGTAAAATAACCCATACAACATGTGCCGCATGACTTTCCGTGACCTGTGACCTTTTGTGACCTGACCTTGACCTTGACCTTTGCTTACAATTTCACTTTTGCTTATGCGGGAGATGCATTATACATTTGAGAGCACTTTGTGAGATATTAGTCACAATCTAAGGGCTAAGGCTTTGGATGGAAAGTATGGCCCAAAAACCCAAATACCTCAATTTTAACATTTTACCTGACTTGACCTGACATGTGACCTTATTTTAAGAATTTCGAGTATGCGTTAGATTCTTCTCATTGAGAGCTTTGGATCGCCGCCTTGTGTGTCTCCCTGCTGTCATTGGTTCGGAAGATACGAGTGGGTAAAATGTATCCCCCCCCCTCCCCCACAGCGCATTTCGTGTTCGGCTGAAGACCCCCGCGCCGCGCGGGTTAACCCGCGCAATGCAGGGGGTTTGTACCGAACACGAACTGCAGGGGGAGGGGGTGATTTCCGCCCCTCCCCCCCCCCCCCGTGAGATCTCGAAAACTAGGATACCTAGCGACAGGCGGAAAACGCCGTTTGATAGCTTGATACGAGTTCTATCGAAAGTATATCAGTATGTTTTAGGTCAGGTCAAAATTGAGGTCACCAGAGGTTATCAAAGGTCAAATTTTCTAGTTTGTTTTCCTGTTTTAGGACATCGCTCCAGTAATTCCCATATATCTCGGAAACTATGCTAGCTAAAAACAAACGGAAACAAACGATCGCCAGCGATGGAAATGTACAATCGACAAGGTGTTCTCAAATGTTATCTAAGGTCAATATTTGAGGCTCCAGAGTTTTTTTTTTTTGAAAAACCGTTTTTTGCTGATAACTTTGTATCTAATAAAGATAACGGATAACTATTTACGTCATTGTGTTTTTCTCGTCAACTGGCTTTGAATCATATGCATGCTGACCTTGTTAGGTCAACTTAAAAAATGTGGATTCAGGTCACGTGACCTTCACCTGAGGTCAATACCCAAGTAGGGCATGTTGCATATAGGGAGACGTGTCTCGACGATACAAACACATTGCTGTCGGTTTTACTTCTCTATCTTCATTGTGTCGCGAGTTATTGACAACAAAGTGATGGTGACCTCGGATGACCTCAAATGACCCCATAGGGGTCACTGAACAAAACTTACACTTGAATCATCAAGAATATCCTATAATAACATGATCCAGAAGTAATTGGACCAAAATCATGTATATCCTTGAAATAGCAAGCAGTTGCATAACCTATTGACTTATTATGGGAGGTCACGAAATTGACCTGACCTTAGGTCACCGATATTAAAATTTTGAGATAAACGAATTGTATGTACGTATGCCCTTATGACATCCTGTAAGTTTCAAACTAATCGGTGAGAAACTCTGGCTTTGGCACAACTGCAAATGTTTTTGGAGGTGGGGTTACTTGACCTGGTCTGGTGACCTTACCTGAGATGACCCGAGGTCATTTTTTCAAAGTGTGCGCAAATGATGTGCTAACAGGCAGGGGCGTCGCATTTGTTGTGGGAAAAGGTCAATATTTCCACTTCAGCTACAAGGTTGGCATCACCACAAAGCGCAGCAGATGACGGGCAGTTTCATCTGTACGCGATTTCAAACAAACGGAGTGAATCAACGACTCCATCAAGCTCTGACTGCGGATGGATCATTTCTGGGTCGATGTGCCCCGAGGCCACAGAGAGAACATTTTCAAAATGTCGGAAATGTCGGAACATATTCAGTCAAAGCTGCCTCATCTCGATCAGTCGTTCAGTTCCACCTGGTTTTTCAATCATCGCAAATTAAAATGAGAAATGCATCGTGAAAATAGGTATGAGACGTAGAACTCGCGTAAAAATGTATCAACTGGCAGTTATGTTTCATTTTAAGTGCATTTTTAATGGAGATACAATTTAACAGGTAGGTGAATTACATCGAAGGAAGAAAACAAGCTTGTAATGAAAACTTGGAATGGTGTTTATGCAAATATATTTTAATTCCTACCAAATCGCCAATTAAACTCGTCAAATTATGGTTTAAAATCCATTTAGAAGTAGCAAAGCACTGTCGAGCCCATGCTAAGCCACCATACCCACCGTCATTACCACCCACCCAACATTTTGCGAAGTTTCGACCTTGTCCTGAAATGAAAATCGAATCATTCATTGGTTTTGGCTTTCAGCCCAAACCGATGAGTGGCGTACCTCCCGAGTCCAGTGATACAAAACGTCACATCCGCTGTGGCCAGTCTTCAAGGGAATGTACAAACTAGTTCCTGGATAAAGCTATTAACAAAGTTACCTGGCATCTCTAATGGATTTTGGAGTGATAAGAACTTATGTTTTATTCCTAGCATGATATAGCTTAGTTTCATTTATGTAATACCTACGACTATGTCACTTGTTCTAAACTGCAGATTGTTTTCCTTTGACCTGCGAAGCTTCACCAATAACAGACTTCACCAATAACATTTAATAACACTAACATATTGCATAATAACAATAACTTCACCAATAACATTTGTGTATGTTCCAAATCAAAGAATTCGCCGGTAATTAAATGAATCAAGTATTTCAGTTATATCAGTTATTATAGTTATAGTCAGTTATTATAGTTATAGTCAGTTATTTTAGTTATTATTTTCAGTGATTAGTACCATCCATTTGTTTGTCTTTATTCTTTATTTATTGATATAGCTATTGGCTAAGAACAATAATATGTTATCATGGAGCGTGATCTTAGGAATGTAATTTCGTGTGATTGATCTACAAAATGTTCGCCTTTATTTATTTATTTATTTATGAATCAGGTAGGTTTTCAGCTGGGCTGGGTGGAGGATGTAGTCTGATTTTCACGAGCTGTGCTAAATGTCTATTCTTGTGTCGTGTATGTGAATGATGTGTTATTTCTATTGCAATACATCTGATGAAGGGCTGTGCTCGAATGCAAATGTAAAACAAAGTTTAATTTCTTACTTTGGACATTCAAGAAGGTCGATTAAACAAACATTAACAAAAAATCAAGTATTTCCGTTTTACAGATGGCTGGAGTTGAATTATGGCCGTTCTGTGTTTTCAAATATTACTAGGGACAGTCCCTAGAAGATTTCGAGGGCTTGAAAATTACTAGGGACAGTGTCCCCAGTGTCCCTAGTGGTGGCGACGCCCATGCTAACAGGTGTGCACACACAAAAAACGTGGCGCTGCGCGCCGCCGTTTTTTCGATATCTGATGAAAACCTGAGGGGGAATCACCCCCCCCCCCCCCCCCCTGCAGTGCGCGGGTTAATTCGCCGTCAAACATACGCTAGAGGAGAAAGAAGCCGGACCTTAGTGTATACCATAGCAACTGTGGGAAGGGCGTACTTCCCGGTACCGTTGTTTTAAGCGTGGAACGCTTAAAACATTGAAAGTTGTCTTGAAATTTGGCTATACCGGGTATATCGAGCTGAAGAAAAAAAACGAATGACATTTGTTTGGACGATAGATGGATATCCGTCCAAGAGTTTCAAGTTTCGTGCCCCGATCGGGGCACGAAACAGCCGAACAGCGTCTTCTAAAAGGGCCCCTTTTAGAAGAAGCTGTTTCGTGCCCAAGATCTACTACCACGACTCTAGTCCTGTGGCGAAATTACTTAGCGTAGCGAGGTAATTCTTTCACCACAACCCGTTTTTCGATCTGCTCTACAAATCTGCTATCTCAGTTCAAAACCCCATGTTAAAAGTGAACTATTCCCTTTAAGCGTTTTCAAATTGAAATAACTTCGGTTAGAGACATTCAAATGCTTAATGTGAGGAGATTTACATTTAAGTTTGTCTCTCAGTTTCAAGTGCTAACTCCATTTTTTGTGGAGAAATGTCTTTACTTCCCTTTAATGAGAGTTTGCATGTTCTCGACATAGGTAAACCGTATGCCCTCGGCCAAGAGGCCACTCTAGATTACCTTCATTAGTCTCCGACTCAGTGGCGGATCCAGGGGGGGCCGTAGGGGCTGAAGCCCCCTGCCTTAGAAAACGGCGTCCTCGGGCATCCCGGCGCCGAGGGCGCCGAGATGCCCGAGGGCGTCGCGGCGCCATTTTTGTATAGGATTTGCCGGCGCCGAAGGCGCCGTAGCGTTTTCGGGAGGCCGCCAGGGCGCCCTTGCGTTTACCAACAGCATCGTAGAACTCTTGGAAGGCACCCTGGCACCCTCAGAAGACATCTTGCCGCCCTCACAACGCATTATGCCGCCCTCGGAAGGTACATCGCCGCCCTCGGAAGGCATTATGCCGCCCTCGGAAGGCACCATGCCGCCCCCGTCACCGAGGAAATATGCCGCCCTCAGGCCTGAAGCCCCCTACCTTAGAAAATCCTGGATCCGCCCCTGTTACGACTTACCCATTCTGTATTTAAAGGACACTATCGAGACTCATGCAAGTTGTCTGCAGCTACCATCCATCAATACATGTTTCCCGGGCATCAGCTGACCCCACTAGCTACTGCTGCCCTGCTGCTGCTGCTGCTCACCCGTTCTCGGTCAGTCGAGCCACCTGGTCGTTGACGTCATCCAGCCCTCGCTGTACGGCCAGCAGATGGTCGCCGGCCACGTCATCCGTCGTGATGACGTCATCAGAGCCCTCCTCCAGCTGGGTGAGGCGGCGCTCCACATCCTGCATACATCGCTCCAGCACGTGCATCTTCTGCAGCAGGGAGACGTCAGCGTGATGTTAGCACGAGTGACGATCTGCAGACTGATCGAGCGCCACGGTTTCAGATGGAACACGGCCTGGCGTTATGTTGGGCGTTGGCAAGAAACTCCGAATAACACTGATCAGGGACGTGGGAACCGTGGAGGCAATGGGGCACCCCCCCCCCCCCCATATTTGTACACGATCAGTCGACTATGTATAAGAACAAGGGCATTGTCACCAGAGTTTCAACGGCGACGAATTTTCAACGGCGCGAAATTTGGCACAGCTGTTTGAGTATCAATTACACACACGGTGTATTTTTTTACCTCAGGTCATCTCAGGTCAGGTCACCAGGTCAGGTCAAGTGACCCCACCTCCAAAACGTTTGCGTTCGTGCCACAACCAAAGTGATTGACCAAATGGTTTGAAACTCACAGCATGTCATCAAGTGATAAGTACCTACAATTTGTATATCTTGATTTTGTGTTATATCGGTGACTTAAGGTCAGGTCGATTTCGTGACCTCCTCATTATAAGTCAATGGGGAAAAATGAAAACACGTATAACTCCATAGGAAATGGCTAAATATGACCAATTTTCACCAGATTCACCATATGCATTTGGCACTCTTGTACCAAATGCAAAGCCCTATGTCACATTTATGTTCTTTGACCTCTGTTCTCTTCAAGTTCAATTCGTGACCCCCCCCCCCCCCCGCCAGGTTTTATTCAATACCTCTTTACCAAATCAAAGTAGTGCAATGAGGTTTTAGCCATTGTATTCGGCTTGTCGAGACGAATCAATTGATGCAAGGTTTGGCCTTGACATGACATTGACCTAACTTCAGGGCAGGCCAATTTGTGGATATGACCTAACTACGTCACCCAATATATAATTCGTCGATGCGTCTCGACGAGACAAACACAATGTTGAAATATGTTTTACTCTATCGTGCTTCTGTCAAAAGTTATTCCTTAAACACATTTCGGCAATTTTTAGAATGTTTCAAATTAAATGGCTTCCACTGACCTAACTATTGACCTTAGGTTAATTCTGATGGAACCTAGCGACAGCAAATTCAATGATCTTTCGAAAGTTTTTCCCGTGCGTCTCTAGCTCTTTTAGTGATCGAGATATAGACGGTTTTATCAAGGTCACTCATATATCAGACATTTGACCTTTGGTGACCTGACTTAAAAATAGCCTAGTACTTTCGATAGAGCTTGTCTCGAGCTACCTAACACCGTTTTCCGCTTCTCGCTACGTTGCGTGTTTTTTTAGATCTTAGGGGGGGCGGAAATCTCCATTCCCCCTCCCCCCCCCCCCCCCGACAGTTCGTGGGTGGCGCGAACCCCGGGCAGTGCGCGTGTTAATGGACCTTAATTCGGCAACGTTTAACTAACAAACAAAATAACTAACTAACTTGCAGGCACGTAGCCAGGATTTCGTCCAAGGGGGGGGGGGGGGTGGCGCTTCGAAAGGGCCCCCCTTCCCGAGCGTTGAAAGGGCCAAACAAAACGGATAAAAAGGCACGTTGCAATGAGGTTCAGCTGTCCCTGGTTCAGTTGTCCCTGGTTCAGTTGTCCCTGGTTCAGTTGTCCCTGGTTCAGTTGTCACTGGTTCAGTTGTCCCTGGTTCAGTTGTCCCTGGTTCAGTTGTCCCTGGTTCAGTTGTCACTGGTTCAGTTGTCCTGGTTCAGTTGCCCTGGGTCAGTTGTCATGGTTCAGTTGTCCTGGTTCAGTTGCCCTGGTTCAGTTGTCGCTGGTTCAGTTGTCCCTGGTTCAGTTGTCCCTGGTTCAGTTGTCCCTGGTTCAGTTGTCACTGGTTCAGTTGTCCTGGTTCAGTTGCCCTGGGTCAGTTGTCATGGTTCAGTTGCCCTGGTTCAGTTGCCCTGGTTCAGTTGCCCTGGGTCAGTTGTCATGGTTCAGTTGTCCTGGTTCAGTTGCCCTGGTTCAGTTGTCCTGGTTCAGTTGTCCTGGTTCAGTTGCCCTTGGTCAGTTGCCCTGGTTCAGTTGCCCTGGTTCAGTTGCCCTGGTTCAGTTGCCCTGGTTCAGTTGTCCTGGTTCAGTTGTCCTGGTTCAGTTGCCCTGGTTCAGTTGCCCTGGTTCAGTTGCCCTGGTTCAGTTGCCCTGGTTCAGTTGTCCTGGTTCAGTTGTCCTGGTTCAGTTGCCCTGGTTCAGTTGCCCTGGTTCAGTTACCCTGGTTCAGTTGCCCTGGTTCAGTTGCCCTGGTTCAGTTGCCCTGGTTCAGTTGCCCTGGTTCAGTTGCCCTGGTTCAGTTGTCCTGGTTCAGTTGCCCTGGTTCAGTTGCCCTGGTTCAGTTGTCATGGAGGAGCACCCGTGCTCCACAGATACATACCTGCACTGAGATGGGAACTGCCGGAGGGGTGGGGAACTTCTTCACAATATTTCAAGATATACTTAAATCTTCTAAGTTTGCCACCATCACCATTTAAGTTACAAATGTAGGGTGGGCGACCATAACACAGACATGCCCAAACACCAGACTTTTCATGCTATTGGCGCTCTGTAGTGCACTTGTACTGTACATCACTAACACACAGCATGACAAGCCTGGTTGTTATGACGTGTCTAGTATTACATTAGTTAACCCTACTTTGTCAGCACCTAATTCTGCTAGAGCAAAAAGTACCTACCTATTGTTCTGATTTGTGTGCATACACTTGCCTATGGGACAATGGGTATAGCAACTGCTCTTAGTAAAAACTAGTGCTAACCCGTCCGCTCCGCCGGACGATTACAGGCCAGGTGGAGGTGCAAGCCAGTGATATAGACAATTAGGGATTGAATAACCCGTACTACCCGTGTCACACCCGTCGTACCTATAATACGTGTTTGTACCCGTCATACACCCGAGGTATCTGTCAACAATATACGGTGTCCGACATACACCCGTGGTACCCGTTGTGCCCCTGTGGAACACATGATAAATCCGATATGTAGCCGGTAATCACCCATTATACCCGTGGTACACCTATGGCACCCGTTACAAACCCATTAACTCGCCATTGACTGGGGGGGGGGGGCGTTTAACGACCCCATCATGCACTTTCATAATAGCTCAAAATCCAACAGCGCTATCAATGTGAAACTTCGGGTACCTTCTTTTACATCAATTTTACATCTGCTGTGCAAAAATGATGCAATTTAATTTTTGTTAGACATACAACGAATTTAGTGACATCACTTCACACGAGTTTGATACAAAAATCAGCTAAACTTTAAATGACCGTACAAATGCCATATTTTGAGAAAAATACATAAAAAGAATGTCAAAAGATAGCAAATGACAAGGGCTACAACATGGCTATCTGTCTTTTTTCATGTTGGTTTTTGATCCTTCATTTCTGTTATTGAAAAATTCCCAAAATCATTTTGTTTTCTTCAAAGATATTTTTTTTTAAACGGCATATCACTATAACATGAAGGGGATCACTGTTGGCACGAACGTGACAGTCACCCACTCAATACACCCTTCCACTCGTCATCCATGACATTTAACTAATTAGCTGGTATCTCTATTGTACTAATTAGCTGGTAGAGACCACATCAACTTCACGGTTACCAAGGCAAACAGAGCACTAGGTGTGATGATGAGATCCCTTCAGACTGGTTGTGCTCGCGGCGCCTTGAAACGGGAGCCAATATTGGCAGCATATTTTGGTAACGTGCGCTCCATACTCGAGTACGGATGTGTGATATGGGGAGGTGCAGCAGCAACACAGCTCGATCGGTTGGACCGTGTCCAACACAAGTTTCTTATCTGGCTCGAGTCACATGTCCATACCCCTCACCATTCACACTCACCCTCATATTCATATTCAGATCTTTTACAGTCTTTTAATATCGCCTCGCTTGCTCAGAGAAGAGTGCAGTATGACATACTATTTGTGCATAGAACCTTCTCAGGACGGATCGAGTCTTCTTTGCTTCTCCAAAGCTTTTCCTTGCAAATATCAACACGGCATACCCGCGCAGCATCGCACACAATCCTGCACGTCCCATTCGCTAGAGTGGAAACTGTTAAACGTGCCGTCTTTGCGCGGGCGCCTCGCAACACCAACCTATTCCTGTCTGCCTGTCCTGCATCAGACCTTTTCAATGATACCTTAGGAGCTTTTAGAATGCAGGTGAAATCATATGTCAAGAGTATGTCGGTATAGGCTGCACAACACTGGTGGCGATGGGTTGGGATTGTGTGTGGGCGTGTGTGAGGTGAGCATGCGAGTTTTATTACTCTTATTTTACTGATGGAGTTTTCGCATTTACCGATCTTATGTCTTCTTTTACAAGCGTTTTCTTATGTCTGCATAGCCTCAAAGCATGCTTGTGAACTATTATTCACCTATGTGTATTTTTAACGTATTCATATTTACTGTTTCATGAACTTTTGTTCTATTTCCAGGCATTTATATTATATAAAGCAACAATGACAATCCGACAAGCGATTTGTGTACACATCAATGGGTGATAATACACTACAACCCTCGCGCCGGCGCAAACAGCGGTCCGGTGGCGACCCCGCCCAGAGAATCCAGGCGGACTAGACGGTGTCCGATGGGCAGACTGCCTCAATGTAGGAAGTGCCGGCCAGCTCGAAGAAGAGCACGTATGCCCCGCAGCTGGTGACACTGCGCTGATTGACCAGACGCACCCGTGAGTCGTTGTACTCGTACCACTCGGCCGTGTACGGGTGTTTGCAGTAGGCCGTGTAGTGGCCGGAGACCAGCGTGCCGGAGTGGTTGACCACGCCGTACAGGTTGTACCTGATGAGCGTCTGGTCAGCCGAGTACGGCGACAGGTCCAGCCCGGTCACGGGAATATCCACGGCGGTGTTGAGTTTGCTGTGGGAACTCTCCTGCGGCAAGAAACGTTTCAGGTGCACCACCAGGATGCGTGGGAACTTCTGGATCGACAGGTTCTTGGTGCACTTTTGCCGCTTTTGGCACTTGGAACACGTCGGCTTGTCGTCTCCGTCGAGCACCTCCTCCCTTATGAAGAGGTCAAAACAGGCCTGCAGTTGCACCTGGCCCGTCCTGTCCGGGATCGGTAGGCTCAGATCCCAGAACGAGTCGAACGTGACGGACGCGTGGCCGCACACTGTGCACAGCAGCGTCGACTTGAGCTGGCCGACAAACAGATCAACTAACTTTGAGTTCTCAGACGCAGGGTGCGCTTCCAGGCCTCAGCTGACTTCTGACTGGCGCTGAGACTATCGTCGATGTTGGTAGTGATGGGCTTGGGCCGGCTGGTAACGCGATTTACATCCTCGTGCAGACCCTCCAGCAGGTACTGAACTCCTGCGCGTCCTGCTGCTGGTAGTCCATGAAGCGTGGCGCGAACCGCTGTATCTGTGACTTGAACGGCGCCGTCGTCAGCACCCGCTCAGACTCGTTTGAGTACCGCCACAGGTCACACATCAGAGCGCCGAAAGCTCTGATCAGCGCCCCCTTCATGTCCGACGTAGTGGTGTTGATGTCGGAGGCGTACTCGTCGCGCAGAATGTAGTCGTGCAGGGCGCGAGTGTTGCTCAGGCATTGCAGCACCGAGTTCATGAAACATGTGTTGCCGATATTTATCAGTCCAGTAAGGCCCGGCGGCCGAGCGTCCCTTAATTTTGCCCGTAGTGTTGCCAAAAAGTTCTCCCCCCCTTCCACTTCAAAGTAGTTCCCACGCCCCTGACACTGACAGCCACCGTTCACCGTTGACCGTTCACTGTTCACCGTTGACCTTTGACCGTTGACTGTTGACCGTTGACCGTTGACCGTTGACCGTTGACCGTTGACCGTTGACCGTTGACCGTTGACTGTTGACCGTTGACCGTTGACCGTTGGCCGTTGGCCGTTGACCGTTGACTGTTGACTGTTGACCGTTGACCGTTGACCGTTGACCGTTGACCGTTGACCGTTGACCGTTGACTGTTGACTGTTGACTGTTGACCGTTGACCGTTGACTGTTGACCGTTGGCCGTTGACCGTTGACCGTTGACCGTTGACCGTTGACCGTTGACCGTTGACCGTTGACCGTTGACTGTTCAGAGATGTCTCCGAGGAAACGGCGCCACATCTATATTTCAATGATGCGTTGTGTGTTGTAATAACCAACTAACACTGCAGTGTTCTGATCATGATGATGATTGGGGTTTTTAGGTTATGTGGCTTTAGGTTTAAGTTATGTAACTGCCTGGTTATGTGGCGCCCATAACCTCTAGAAATGGAAAATGAAGAAAAAAAAATGTTATGGCTCATTGTTCGCTGTTATTGAAATGGACCCGTAACCAATCATCTGCCGCTGATAAGTTCAGCCAGCATGTCTGGAAAAATATATGGATCCGGTCCCAGAAACTTGTGGCTCGAGGTACCGTATCGTGGTGTTTATTTACCAGGAACGCAGCGCTACCCTGGACGGTCTTCAGTGACGGCCGCCGGATGAGAGTCTCTGAAGGGGCGGGGCGGGACTGAGCAGGACAGGACAGGACAGGACAGGACAGGACGGGACAGGACAGGACAGGACAGGACGGGACGGGACAGGACGGGACGGGACAGGACGGGACGGGGCGGGGCGGGCGGGGCGGGGCGGGGCGGGACGGGACGGGACGGGACGGGACGGGACGGGACGGGACGGGACGGGACGGGACGGGACGGGACGGGATGAGACAAGACGAGACGGGACGGGACGGGACGGGACGGGACGGGACGGGACGGGACGGGACGGGACGGGACGGGACGGGACGAGACGAGACGAGACGAGACGAGACGAGACGAGACGAGACGAGACGAGACGAGACGAGACGAGACGGGACGGGACGGGACGGGACGAGACGGGACGGCACGGGACGGGACTGAGCAGGACGAAGCAGGTCACAGGACGGGCCGGGGCGGCACCATCAGCCGATGCAGTGAGCAGTCCGATGCCGGCTGAGGCGGTAATTCAGGCCGCTTTTTGGGGGGGGGAGGGAGTGGGTCTCGCCCACCCCGTAGTCCGGGCCGCCGAGCTGAAGCTGGACACTACACAGCGACTCCGACCAGCTGCGCCGCCCGGCCAGCGGTACAGCCAGCTGATCGGCCAATGGGGGGGGGGGGGGGAGGGAGCGGGTCTCGCCCACCCCGTAGTCCGGGCCGCCGAGCTGAAGCTGGACACTACACAGCGACTCCGACCAGCTGCGCCGCCCGGCCAGCGGTACAGCCAGCTGATCGGCCAATGGGGGGGGGGGGAGGGAGCGGGTCTCGCCCACCCCGTAGTCCGGGCCGCCGAGCTGAAGCTGGACACTACACAGCGACTCCGACCAGCTGCGCCGCCCGGCCAGCGGTACAGCCAGCTGATCGGCCAATGGGGGGGGGGGGCACGCACCCTTAGTCAGCCACCATAGGCATAGGAACGGGGAGGGCATTGCCCCCCCCCCCCCCCCCCCCCGCTCCCACACACACACTGTGCAGGCTGGGGATACAACAATATTAACTGCTCCCTACTTTTGAGCGATTTCTAATTCTTCAATCACTGATATTGGTGCGATATGAATGCCATAAAGTTGGCAGAATATTGATGAATTCACAACTTCATAATCATAGGCGTAGGAACGGGGGGCTGGAAGGCGATGGGGTCACAGTTTGAGGCTGGGGGGCCAACAATGATAACTTGCCCCCTCACTTTTGAGCGATTTATCCCTCATCGATCACTGATATTGGTTTGAGATGAATGCATTGCAGTTGGGAGAATAACTATTAATTCATGACCTCGCGTACGGAAGGAGGCCGGGGGCCATATGCCCCACTTTTTAGCCTGGGTGCAACAATGATAACTGGCCCCCTCACTTTAGAACGACTTCTCTCGCTCTCGCTCTCGCTCTCGCTCTCGCTCTCGCTCTCGCTCTCGCTCTCGCTCTCGCTCTCGCTCTCGCTCTCGCTCTCGCTCTCGCTCTCGCTCTCGCTCTCGCTCTCGCTCTCGCTCTCGCTCTCGCTCTCACTCTCACTCTCACTCTCACTCTCACTCTCACTCTCACTCTCACTCTCACTCTCACTCTCACTCTCACTCTCACTCTCACTCTCACTCTCACTCTTCTATCACTCAGAGAATAGGTCACTCAATCAGAGAATAGGTATCGACAATTCGTTTAACTGGGATATTTGTATATCGGTGACCAAAGGGCAGGTCAATTTCGTGACCTACCCATTAAAAGTCAGTGGGAAAATAGTTAAATGTTTGCTATTCAGAGGATATGAAATAGAGGCCAATGATTATAATAATACATAATATTATAATATAATCAGGCCAATTATTGCAGAATCATGTTATTTTAGCTCACTCTTGACCCAGGTACAACTGTTGCTCAGTGACCTATGCAAGGTCAGCTGAGGACATCTGAGGTCACTAGCACTTTTTTGCCAATGACTCTTTATAGAATGAATATAGAGACGTGCAACTCGCATTACTGTGTTTGTCTTGCTGATATGCGTCTCTCCATATGCAACAATACCTACTGGGCTCACACATGGCCTTGACCTGAGGTCAAATTTTGAACTTGACCCAATCCGATCATCGTGAATACGGTTCGAAGTGCCTCGACGAGACAAACACGATGGCGTTGAAATTATTGTCCTATCTACATTAGGTAAAACGTTGTGCATGAAAAACTTCTTGGAATAAAATGCCAGCATGACATTTGGTGACCTCTGAAGCATGTTAACATTAGCTAAATTTATGTTTTCGTTTCTTCCTAGCTATCCAAGATATTTAGAGTTTCTGGACCTAAGTTCTAAAGTTTTATCATTTCACTTTTGATGACCTCCGGTGACCTCAATATTGGCCTGAGCCAAAACATGACCGAAGTGACTTCGATTGGGCCATCGGCGTCTTTAAAATGACCGTTGGTTGACCTGAAAGGGTCCTTGCCCAGCCTGAGAGGGTGTTGCTATGTCTGATGGGTCGTTATCAGGCGTCTGAGAGCCTTATACGGTCTGTGAATCCCTGTCTAGGTTTAAAAGGGCCCTCGGTCTGCCTGCAAGGGTCGTCAAGGGCCTTTTGGGGGCTTGAGAGGTAATTTTTCAGAGCCCACTCTGAACTCAATTGGGCCCATCTGACCTCCATAGGTCCCGAATGTGGCCTCCAGGGAGCCCACACTGACCTCAGGAGGCCCACTCCTGCCTCTAGAGGGCCCACTCTGACATCCATATGGCCCATCTGGCCTCCATATGGCCCGCTGTGACCTCCAGAGGGCCCACTCTGACCTCCGGAGGGCCCACTCTGGCTCCAGACGGCCCCTCTGGATACTAGTGGATCTCCTCTGGCTTCCTGGGGGCCCACTCTGACTTTCAGATGGCCCACTATGGCCTTCAGAGGGTGCTCTCCAGCTTCAACCTCCAGAGGGTTCACTCCTGCCTCCATAAGGCCAACTCTGACCTCCAGAGGGCCCCTCTGGGTACACGACGGCCACTCTCGCTTTCAGAGGGTCCATACTGACGGTGACCTCCAGAGGCCATCTCCAGCTTCCAGAGGGTCCCATGTGGCATCCAGAGGGCCTGCTCTGACCTCCAGAGGGCCCACTCCGGCCTCTACCTCCAGAGGGCCCACTGCTGCCTCCACCTCCAGAGGGCCCACTTCAGCCTCCAGAGGGCCAATTCTGACCTCCAGAGGGTCCCTGCCTTCCAGAGGGCCCACTCTGTCCTCCAGAGGACCCACTCTGCCCTCCAGAGAACCCACTTTGCCCTCCAGGGGACCCACTCTGGCCTTCAGAGGGCCAACGCTGGTCTCCAGTGGGCGCCCTCTGGCTGCCAGAGGGCCCACTCTGAACTCTAGAGGGCCCATTCTGACCTGCAGAGAGCCCACTCTGGCTTTCAGAGGGCCCTTTGGCCTTCAGAGGGCCCTTTTGGCCCTCAGAGGGCCCCTTTGACCTTCAGGGGGCCATATCCGACCTTCAGAGGGCCCTCGGGATACCATTGGCCCCCTCTGACCTCCAGAGGGCCCACTCTGGCCCACAGGAGACCCACTTTGGCCTCCAGAGGGCCCTTGCCGACCTAGAGAGGCCCACTTTGACCTCGAGAGGACTCACTTTATCCTCCAAGGGCCTTTCTGGCATCCAGTTGGCCTCCTCTCTGACCTCTAGAGGGCCCATTCTGGCCTGGAGTCACGGCGGGTCCTTAGGGCCTACTTAGTCCCAAGTGACTTTGGAGAGGGGCCAAAAGATATGTTGGCCCCCTCATGGGCCTTTGGGGGAAGGGGCATGGCATGGATGCCCCCCCCCCCTGCGACCGCCTCTGGATGGCGCTATACTTTCACCATTCCAATCAGTCAACGTGGGCGCTGAACTTTAGAGTAGAATCAGTGACGCTGTCGCTGTCGCTGTCGCTGTCCTGAATATTGTATCAGTCTTTTTTCTCCGTTTTGTTTTGCAGAAGATGCTCTGGAAACCGTCACCCTTGTTGAGGATGGGTCGGATGAACCGCCTGGTCCGTTTCGCGGCGTTAAGGCAGGATTCCACTGACACATCAGAAGTGAGATCGGGAGGACAGGGGGGGGGGGCAAGAACAATAATAACATGAGTGCCATCAGGTCACTCGAACTGCTCTGACTAAGCACAGGCAGTCCATGGCGCCGAAGGCATATCCACCAGCGTTCGGGCACCGGCCTGAGTCAATATACACTATACAGGTTCTGTGTTGCGGGCACGGCGTGCAAAACACACACCCACACACCCACACACCCACACACCCACACACCCACACACCCACACACCCACACACCCACACACCCACACACCCACACACCCACACACCCACACACCCACACACCCACACCCACGCACGCACGCACGCACGCACGCACGCACGCACGCACGCACGCACGCACTCACGCACGCACGCACGCACGCACGCACGCACGCACGCACGCACGCACGCACGTGTAACGGGTTTTCGCTTCTGCATGGTTCTGCCATTTTGTGTAGCATTGCAACATTTTTTGAAATTTTTGAAAACTCTTTCTCTGGTTAATTTTGGGCCGCTGAATGGAATTACATAAATTTTGAGGCTCTCTGGCTTAATCTGCAACAATTAGAACTGCTTGCAACAATTGTCAACAATTTGCAACATTATTAAAATTTTGCTCACGGGGTTTTCTTGAGATCAGGAGTCGAAATATGGCATTTTCAGAATGTTATATCCCCGTGTTTTCGAGATAATACTAAATTTTGGTGGTTAAAATGCAGAATCGAGCTCAACCTGTGCATACATTTTTATTTTGGAGGCAGGTCAATCATCGGCGAGCACATAGGTCGCTGCACGGTTAGGGTGGGGGTGGTGAAATTTAGCGAGTTAATCGGGAATTGGTCCGGTGGAATAAGGTCCGGGTTTCCTTGTCCGTGAGCCGGCACCAATGGCCCTCTGGCTCCTCCTTACATAATTTCACCAACGGCTTGTCTCTCAGATTATCACACCGTGAGTTCTGTGATCGGTTCCATGTATATTCTGCATACCCAGTGCAACGCTACGCTGAGGACGAACTCCCACTGGAACTAACACATTCATACATCCTTTCACTCAGACTCTCCCCAGATATTCACTCAATCATCAATATCTTTCATACTTTGCAGTAAACTGTCAGGTTCGTCTTCCTGACCCCTCCCTCTTTTCCTATCCCCACCAGTGGTGCGTAGTGTTACACAGGGAACGCACCAGGGTAACAGCTGGTTCACTGAGCGAATTTCGTCTCCGATGTACTCAGCTCTTCACTATGGATAACTTTCCACTCTAACTATTAAATCCACCAAATGAAAATATGAATAACCTCACACATGCTTTTCTGTCTGGGTCCATTCCTGCCGCACACTGCTGCTGGGATCCACGACTTACTGGGGTTTTCGTGGTGCCCCAATCGCCAATCCACGCCACCTCAGCACCCCGACTCCTCCTACGGCATTTATCTGAGGTGGATGGCCATTCCGGCCCACACGTCGCCACCCCAGCACCCTGACTCCTCCTACGGCATTTATCTGGGGCGGATGGCCATTCCGGCCCGCACACGTCGCCACCCCAGCACCCTGACTCCTCCTACGGCATTTATCTGGGGCGGATGGCCATTCCGGCCCGCACACGTCACCACCTCAGCACCCTGACTCCTCCTACGGCATTTACCTGAGGCGGATGGCCATTCTGGCCCTCACACGTCGCCACCCCAGCACCCTGACTCCTCCTACGGCATTTATCTGGGGCGGATGGCCATTCTGGCCCTCACACGTCGCCACCCCAGCACCCTGACTTCTCCTACGGCATTTATCTGGGGCGGATGGCCATTCCGGCCCGCACACGTCACCACCTCAGCACCCTGACTTCTCCTACGGCATTTACCTGAGGCGGATGGCCATTCTGGCCCTCATACGTCGCCACCCCAGCACCCTGACTCCTCCTACGGCATTTATCTGGGGCGGATGGCCATTCCGGCCCGCACACGTCACCACCTCAGCACCCTGACTCCTCCTACGGCATTTACCTGAGGCGGATGGCCATTCTGGCCCTCACACGTCGCCACCCCAGCACCCTGACTTCTCCTACGGCATTTATCTGGGGCGGATGGCCATTCCGGCCCGTACACGTCACCACCTCAGCACCCTGACTCCTCCTACGGCATTTACCTGAGGCGGATGGCCATTCTGGCCCTCACACGTCGCCACCCCAGCACCCTGACTCCTCCTACGGCATTTACCTGAGGCGGATGGCCATTCTGGCCCTCACACGTCGCCACCCCAGCACCCTGACTTCTCCTACGGCATTTACCTGAGGCAGATGGCCCTGCTGGCCCTCACACGTCACCACCTCAGCACCCTGACTCCTCCTACGGCATTTATCTGGGGCGGATGGCCATTCCGGACCGCACACGTCACCACCTCAGCACCCTGACTCCTCCTACGGCATTTACCTAAGGCGGATGGCCATTCTGGCCCTCCTGGTTTCCCAGAACCTGGCGTTACCGGACTCTTTCGAGTGCCCGCCAGTATTTCGCGACTTATGGCGCGCGATCCAGCTCACTTCTTGGCATCGCGGAATGACCCAAAAAAAAAACAATCTCATCATCATCTAACTCCCATTCTCCTGGAAACACAACTTTCTCCTTTCGAACTAAATATTCCCACCGAAACCGGTCTATACATCTGAGACCTTTGCCATCTTTTGTTAAAAGGGTCTCCTCTTAGTTGAATTCCCATTCAACTCCACCCCCTTTCCCCCATCACCCGTTGTGCAGCAGACCGTGTCGGCAGGCATATTACGCACAGGGGCGCGGCTACGTATTGTCTAGGCCTCCTCACAATCTTGTCTATTATTTCCCACTGTCAGTTTACACCATGCTGTTATCGTCATACCTCCCTCGTGCGTTGTATCCTATTTGCCCCGGCTCCACGCGCACGGTTGTCTCTGGGCGTGCGTCTGCACGTTTGTATGTAGTGTACGTACAGTATGCATGCATGATTCCAAGTATGTGTATGTATGCCTGTATGCCTGTATGCCTGTATGCCTGTATGCCTGTATGCCTGTATGCCTGTATGCCTGTATGCCTGTATGCCTGTATGCCTGTATGCCTGTATGCCTGTATGCCTGTATGCCTGTATGCCTGTATGCCTGTATGCCTGTATGCCTGTATGCCTGTATGCCTGTATGCCTGTATGCCTGTATGCCTGTATGCCTGTATGCCTGTATGCCTGTATGCCTGTATGCCTGTATGCCTGTATGCCTGTATGCCTGTATGCCTGTATGCCTGTATGCCTGTATGCCTGTATGCCTGTATGCCTGTATGCCTGTATGCCTGTATGCCTGTACGCCTGTACGCCTGTACGCCTGTACGCCTGTACGCCTGTACGCCTGTACGCCTGTACGCCTGTACGCCTGTACGCCTGTACGCCTGTACGCCTGTACGCCTGTACGCCTGTACGCCTGTACGCCTGTACGCCTGTATGCCTGTATGCCTGTATGCCTGTGTGCCTGTGTGCCTGTGTGCCTGTGTGCCTGTGTGCCTGTGTGCCTGTGTGCCTGTGTGCCTGTGTGCCTGTGTGCTTGTATGCTTGTATGCTTGTATGCTTGTATGCTTGTATGCCTGTATGCCTGTATGCCTGAATGCCTGTATGCCTGTTTGCCTGTATGTTTGTATGTATGTATGTATGTATGTATGTATGTATGTATGTATGTATGTATGTATGTATGTATGTATGTATGTATGTATGTATGTATGTATGTATGTATGTATGTAGGTAGGTAGGTAGGTAGGTAGGTAGGTAGGTAGGTAGGTAGGTAGGTAGGTAGGTAGGTAGGTAGGTAGGTAGGTAGGTAGGTAGGTAGGTAGGTAGGTAGGTAGGTAGGTAGGTAGGTAGGTAGGTAGGTAGGTAGGTAGGTAGGTAGGTAGGTAGGTAGGTAGGTAGGTAGGTAGGTAGGTAGGTAGGTAGGTAGGTAGGTAGGTAGGTATGTATGTATGTATGTATGTATGTATGTATGTATGTATGTATGTATGTATGTATGTATGTATGTATGTATGTATGTATGTATGTATGTATGTATGTATGTATGTATGTATGTATGTATGTATGTATGTATGTATGTATGTATGTATGTATGTATGTATGTATGTATGTATGTATGTATATATGTATTTATCTTATAACTGTTAGCGTGAAGAAGCGTCGCCGGCGTGATACCATTTGTAGTGTATTTGTGGAGTGTGTGTAGTTTATGCTGTGTAGTGTATATTGTGTAGTGTATATTGTGTAGTGTATATTGTGTAGGGTATATTGTGTAGTGTATATTGTGTAGTGTATATTGTGTAGTGTATTGTGTAGTGTGCATTGTGTAGTGTATTTTGTGACTATAGTGTACCACGGGTCGTGTTTCTGTAATTGGTAATCGGTACTCAGTACTCGGTACTCGATACTCAGTACTCAGTACTCAGTACTCAGTACTCAGTACTCGGCACTTGGTACTCGGTACTCGGCACTCGGCACTCGGCACCTGGTACTCGGTACTCGGCACTCGGTACTCGACACTCGGTACTCGGTACTCGTTACTCAGGAATGGGTACTCAGTAATCGGTACTCACTACTCGGTACTCGGTACTCGGTTACTCGGTTATCGGTACTCGGTACTTGGTACGCGGTACTCGGTACTCGGCACTCGGTACTCGGTACTCGGTACTCGGTACTTGGTACACGGTACTCGGTACTCGGTACTCGGTACTCGGTACTCGATACTCGGTACTGGGTACTCGGCACTCGGTACTCGGTACGGACACCTGGTACTTGGTGCTCAGTACTTTTCTGTATGTACAACAACTGTCCCACCTGAGCGAAATCCACGGGTTTTCCCCTCGTTAGGCTAGCGTCTGACCGTCTGGCCGGACCCTCTCGTCCAGGGGAGGGGGTTCATGACGTCATGTGTTTTGGGATCGGGCGCGTGGGGTCAGTGTCCCAGCGGCCGGTAGCGGTGATCGGTGACGCTGGCCGTGTGGACACTTGTGCGAATTTTTCATGACAGCGATTTTATTCTGGCGTTAATTTTTAACAGCGAGATGAACAGGGACGAAATTGTACATGACCGTGATTTGTATCATACCGCCATATCTTTCCATAGAGCAAACAATAATCCCATAATTTCGCGCTTGTTAAGGAGACAGTTAACTGCGAGAATCGTAAACATTCCAACACAGCCTTCCTCACTTTCCTTTTCCTTGGGAAATATTTACTTTACTCAGTTAGCTTTGAACTTAATGAAAATAACGTTGCTTAACAAAATTAAATTAAAAGTCTTGCAATTATCGGCGGCTTAGGGCTGTGTGGAAACAATATTAGCACATACTCGACAATTCGTCAATAAGACCTGTTTATCAAAATCCTCACGACACAATCCCTAAATGATCTGTTTGTATATGCCGAAACGTTGAAATGATGACCCTGTCATCAACCGATCCTGACATCAAAGATTGCGTAAAAAGCCTTACAGATTAAATTGCAAATTAACCACAGTAAAGTTAATTTGACCGGATTTGAAAATGTCACCAATCAGACCAAATAATCAACCGAACCGGATAATTGAATGGCAAGGTTAAGAAAAAATATCGGTCACCCTGTCTGCTGGCAATCGGGTTAGCCATTCCTGAAAATTTTCAGTACGGGTATTTCACATAATTATCACATCACTCGGGTTTTACCAGAAACAGTTGGCCTTCAATATATCAGTAAACATTGTTCACCAAAATAAACATTAAACCTCGGAACCTTGAATTGAGTATTTCATCACATCTAGCCGCAAAAATTACATTACCCTGCCTTGGAAGCATTGAAGTCACATCATCGCTTGTCCCTACATATATATTTTTACGTTAACATTACTAATTATATTACGTGACTTCCCCTCAAACTAGCGCTCCATCTCATTGATATTCCTTCCTCAATCCATCTTTGAGTCACATTCCGAATTAGAGTACTAGGTAATTCACACAAGGCTATATTTACAGAAAATTGTGCACCGATAGTTCAAGTTAATTGTCTCGTGAATACAATATCATTCGTCTTATAGGCAGCAGTTCGAATAGAGTCAACAAAATTCAGCCAGTCACATCAGTCACATCAGTTCGAACAGTCAACCAGTCAAATAAATCCCATCGGCGACCACCACCAGCATTGGCACAAGCTCCATAATCGGTTGCATTTAAAGCACGAGAGTTATAAAAGACGCAAACATAAATGTCCAAACCATATCAGAGTTTTGATTTACGTTAGAAGTTATAACTAGTCAGGCAATCAATATATGATAATTTTTCAACCATACACATACTCGCGTAGGCATAATTAAGAATATCGTGACTACATGACCAAACAAATGCCCAAATAGCAGGGGAGTTCAATGAGAGAAGAACAAAACGACGAAGAAGAAGAAAAAAAACGGCCGAAACACTGTGCAAATTACATTTGTATGGTGTTCAGATGCACAACAAATTAACTGACCATGGATTATAAGGAGGGTATAAGGATTGTACAGACTTTCCGACCTTACTTGATGTGAAATGCGGCTACTTTCTCCAGTATGAAATTTATAGAACTAAACAACAGCAAATCTTGAAGGCTGACTTGTGATGGTCCTTGACGCGGCTTCTCTGAGACTAAGGCTCGCGGCGAGGAGCCGCGGCCCCAGCCTGCTTCCGTCCCTACTCACTGCCCCATCTTGTCTCCTCTGAGACTGAGGCTCGCGGCGAGGAGCTGCGGCCCCAGCCTGCTTCCGTCCCTGCTCACTGCCGAACTCTGTTCCTCTGAAACTTACTTGGACTGTTTGGAGGCCTGGGCGCACTATCGGCAATTTGAAGATCGGCCCCGTCCTTGCTGCTCTGCTGTTCGATCTGCCGACCCTTCACCCCTTTTGCAGGCCCTTTTATCAACTTTTTGCTTGAAAAATCAGGTCAGTTGCCAGATTGGCGCCTTGCTGCCGTGATTTTTTCTCCACTCGGTTTTTAATTTTCGATTCTCTTTTGCTGTCCTGTCATTGGTCCTTCTCACCCGGCTGCAACGGCCTGTGGATGCCTGCGGCGGCCGG
>JAXIVJ010005805.1:52500-70000 GCA_036785665.1 Chirona hameri
CTGCCGACCGCATACGGCCCGGCCCCGCTGAGCTGACCCACCTCCGTCAGCCAGAAGGCGTCCACGCTGCGTCGCCGCTGGAGGCGCGGCGTGGTCAGACGGTAGAACGGCGGAGGCGGAGGCAGAGGCGGAGGCGGAGGCGGGGGGCACGGCACACAGGGCACGGACAGGCGGCGGCGGTGCCGCGGCGACACACGACGCAGCTCCGTGTAGCCGCAGACCGAGGCCGGCAGCAGCGGCACAGACGCGACACACACCGAGCGCTGTGCCGGCGTCCAGGTGACGGGGCGCGTCTGCCGCGGCACCGTCGCCCCGCCCGTCCCAGACCACATGGCCACAGAGCGGGCCGTCCCAGACCACATGGCCACAGAGCGGTCCGGCCCAGACCACATGGCCACAGAGCGGTCCGTCCCAGACAACATGGCCACAGAGCGGTCCGTCCCCGCCGACTCGACCGACTGGGGGCCGCGACGCCGTCGGCGCCGCCGCCGCCGCCGCCGGAGTCAGCGCGCAGGCGCGACGTAGCGTCCCCCGGCGGCGGCGGCGACACTACCGCCGTGCTGCCGCCCAGCAGAGCCGGACCGGGCGGGGGGCAAGGCGGCGCAGGTCGCCCGGCCTGTGTCACCCGGCCGCCGAGCAAATGTAAACAGAGGCGACCCCGACCGGCCGGCAGGGCGCAGACAGACCGGGCCGGGCCTCGGAAGCAGCAGCCAGACCGGGCCGGGCCTCGGAACAAGACTGGCCCCGAACCTTCCATGCTGAATCATAGACTCCACTGCTCTGAGGAAAATTCAGATGAAATGCTATTCCTTGACGATGCCAAGTCGATGTCTTACTCCATGTATATTTCCCGAAGGTTTTGTTCAATGCTCAAGGGAATCCACCGCAGCTTCATACAACACATATGGGACATGTTTGTCAGGCTCAATTAAGCCAGTGTTAAAAGTGTGGTGATCACTAGTCAACCTTTTCAAAAAGTGAGACTCTTCAAACAATGACAAGCAGCGCAACAGCCCGTCAGACCGACATTTCCTTCTCTGCGATTCCACTACCCATTCGCGCGATTCCTGAGCAGCGTTAACAATGTGCGTAGAATACCTGTTATCCTTGAAGCGTCTCAGCGTCTCCCCAGCCATGTGGCAGAGCAGCATCACCTGAGTGAGACCTCAGACCAGCCACTGGCAGCGACCGCCGGCCGTCGCAGGACCAGCATCAGACCAGCTCACACCACCCGCGTCGCTACGGCCCAACTCCAGCCTTACCGAGCCAGCATCAGACTAGCTCACACCACCCGCGTCGCCACGGCCCAACTACAGCCTTACCGAGCCAGCATCAGACCAGCTCACACCACCCGCGTCGCCACGGCCCAACTCCAGCCTTACCGAGCCAGCATCAGACCAGCTCACACCACCCGCGTCGCCACGGCCCAACTCCAGCATTACCGAGCCAGCATCTGACCAGCTCACACCACCCGCGTCGCCACGGCCCAACTCCAGCCTTACCGAGCCAGCATCAGACCAGCTCACACCACCCGCGTCGCCACGGCCCAACTCCAGCCTTACCGAGCCAGCATCAGACCAGCTCACACCACCCGCGTCGCCACGGCCCAACTCCAGCATTACCGAGCCAGCATCAGACCAGCTCACACCACCCGCGTCGCCACGGCCCAACTCCAGCCTTACCGAGCCAGCATCAGACCAGCTCACACCACCCGCGTCGCCACGGCCCAACTCCAGCCGAGCCAGCATTGTGTCCTAAGCTACCGAGCCAGCATTGCGTCACGCTGCCAGTGCCCAGTCCAGCACGCTATCCATCGAGAACTGAGCCAACCTCTTCATTCTTGGACCCTTTAAACTAGTGGGAAATTAACCATGAGAAAGCGGGTGGCGGCTATCGCAAACTCGTGGTGCGGTTCCGACGCCAAGTAGCGCCCCGTGCGGCCCAGTCAGTACTAGAAGTTCCGTTACCTACCGCCAGAGTGGACTGTAGGTCGTTGTTGTGCTGTTCCGCGCTGCTCAGCAGTTGGCGCCACTTCTCCTGCAGAGCGGCCACCCGGCCACCCACCGTGGCAACTGTAACACAACACAACAACTGTAACACAACACAACAACTGTAACACACCACAACAACATCAGCACATAGACCACATCATCAAACGCTGTTTCGGTATCCTTATCGGACTCATGCACATCAGACACATAATTCCATTGAGTGTACTACCGAGGATAGTTGATGCCCTGGTCCTTTCCCATGTACGGTATTGTGCACAAGTCTACGGGAGCGCTAGCCGCTAACCGCACGAACATTACTAAGCTGCAGAAAGTGTTTAACTTCTCAGCCATGGTCATTTCCGGTAGGCGAAAGTATGACCATATTTCCGATGTCATCGGTGATCTCAGATGGTTGGGTAGTGGGTACGTCTGACATAGTGTCGTATTTTGACCTATGTCTGCTGCACGGTATACTCACTTACGTAAAACCTGGCTTGTTGTGTTCGTGCATCACATACAACCGCGAGCATGTGCGCCGTGATACTAGACAGTCTCACCATCTAAGCTTGCCCCGTGTCAGAAACAATCATGGGAAACGACAATTTGTGTACCGAGCTGCTGAGCTGTATAACCGACTCGTGATCGCCAATGGGCACTCTGGCCTGGCTATGCCACCGTTCAAGACCAAGATTCGTGACTTGCTACTTGCATGATTCAACCATTGTAAATATTTGTGTAACTTTTTGTCTTCTTTTTTAGTCGTATTTAGGTTGATTTGACAACTGTCTGATCTTGTTCGATGGTCGTGGAATAACCAACATAGGGGAACGACCTGATTATGTGAAATAAATAAATAAATAAATAAATAAACTGTAACACAACACAACAACTGTAACACAACACAACAACTGTAACACAAAACAACATAGCATCACATTCAACTCAGACGTATTTCGCCACGCGTACCTAGATGTATTACACTCAGTGAGCTGATACTTGATCGGACATGTAGGGATTGTAGGTATTGAGATAAGATTTACAATGCGCAAAGCCAGTGGAGCTCATCATGGGCGGCAGCGGCAGCCGCAGCTCTACTCATATGACACCACAGTACAGTGGACAGCACAGTACAGTGGATAGCACAGTGGACAGCACAGTACAGTGGACAGCATAGTACAGTGGACAGCACAGTACAGTGGACACCACAGTACAGTGGACAGCACCGTACAGTGGACAGCACAGTACAGTGGACAGCACAGTACAGTTCAGTACAGTGGACAGCACAGTACAGTTCAGTACAGTGGACAGCACAGTACAGTTCAGTACAGTGGACAGCACAGTACAGTTCAGTACAGTGGACAGCACAGTACAGTTCAGTACAGTGGACAGCACAGTACAGTGGACAGCACAGTACAGTTCAGTACAGTGTACAGTTCAGTACAGTGGACAGCACAGTACAGTGGACACCACAGTACAGTTCAGTACAGTGGACACCACAGTACAGTTCAGCACAGTGGACAGCACAGTACAGTTCAGTACAGTGGACAGCACAGTACAGTGGACACCACCGTACAGTGCAGTACAGTGGACAGCACAGTACAGCGGATAGCACAGTACATTGGACAGCACAGTACAGTGGACAGCATAGTACAGTGGACAGCACAGTGTAGTGGACAGCACAGTACAGTTCAGTACAGTGGACAGCACAGTACAGCGGATAGCACAGTACAGCGGATAGCACAGTACATTGGACAGCACAGTACAGTGGACAGCACAGTACAGTTCAGTGCAGTGGACAGCAAAGTACAGTTCAGTACAGTGGACAGCACAGTACAGTGGACACCACAGTACAGTTCAGTACAGTGGACAGCACAGTACAGCGGATAGCACAGTACATTGGACAGCACAGTACAGTGGACAGCATAGTACAGTGGACAGCACAGTGCAGTGGACAGCACAGTGCAGTGGACAGCACAGTACAGTGGACAGCACAGTACAGTGGACAGCACAGTACAGTGGACAGTGCAGTACATTGGACAGCACAGTGCAGTAGACAGCACAGTGCAGTGGACAGCACAGTACAGTGGACAGCATAGTGCAGTGGACAGCACAGTACAGTGGACAGCATAGTACAGTGGACAGCACAGTACAGTGGACAGCACAGTACAGTGGACACCACAGTACAGTTCAGTACAGTGGACAGCACAGTACAGTGGACACCACAGTACAGTTCAGTACAGTGGACAGCACAGTACAGCGGATAGCACAGTACATTGGACAGCACAGTACAGTGGACAGCATAGTACAGTGGACAGCACAGTGCAGTGGACAGCACAGTGCAGTGGACAGCACAGTACAGTGGACAGCACAGTACAGTGGACAGCACAGTACAGTGGACAGTACAGTACAATGGACAGCACAGTGCAGTGGACAGCACAGTGCAGTGGACAGCACAGTACAGTGGACAGCATAGTACAGTGGACAGCACAGTACAGTGGACAGCACAGTACAGTGGACAGTACAGTACAGTGGACAGCACAGTACAGTGGACAGCACAGTACAGTGGACAGCACAGTGCAGTGGACAGCACAGTACAGTGGATAGCACAGTACAGTGGACAGTACAGTACAGTGGACAGCACAGTACAGTGGACAGCACAGTACAGTGGACAGCACAGTGCAGTGGACAGCACAGTACAGTGGGCAGCATAGTACAGTGGACAGCACAGTACAGTGGACAGCACAGTGCAGTGGACAGCACAGTACAGTGGACAACACAGTACAGTGGACAGCACAGTACAGTGGACAACACAGTACAGTGGACAGCACAGTACAGTGGACAGCACAGTACAGTGGACACCACAGTACAGTGGACACCACAGTACAGTGGACAGCACAGTACAGTGGATAGCACAGTACAGTGGACAACACAGTACAGTGGACAGCACAGTACAGTGGACAGCACAGTACAGTGGACAGCACAGTACAGTGGACAGCACAGTACAGTGGACAGCACAGCACAGTGGACAGTACAGAACAGTGGACAGCACAGTACAGTGGACAGTACAGTACAGTGGACAGCACAGTACAGTGGACAGCACAGTACAGTGGACAGCACAGTACAGTGGACAGCACAGTACAGTGGACAGTACAGTACAGTGGACAGCACAGTAGATAGATAGATAGATGATGTATTCAGAACCTCCACAAAGTGGATTTTATGGTATCCACGTCAATATACATACACAACACGTTAGGTCATACACTGAACACAAACATTAAAATGCTCGACTGTAATCCAACATTGATTAAAGGACTAAGGTGTACGTGTTGTCTCGATCGACCCGACGCAAAAATGACAAACGACATGACACAACCATACAGCATACGCATCGCACCTCTGGCTATTAATAGGCAACCACCGGCCCCACGCAGCTACCTACACAATCACATGCCTCAGATCAGCGTGCTGTTCCAGGTACTGGTCCCTATTCTAAACAAAGTACAGTGGACAGCACAGTACAGTGGACAGCACAGTATAGTGGACAGCACAGTACAGTAGACAGCACATTACAGTGGACAGCACAGTACAGTGGACAGTACAGTGCAGTGGACAGTACAGTACAGTGGACAGCACAGTACAGTGGACAGCACAGTACAGCGGATAGCACAGTACAGTGGACAGCACAGTACATCGGACAGCACAGTACAGTGGACAGCACAGTACAGTGGACAGCACAGTACTGCGGACAGTACCGTGGACAGCACAGTACAGTGGACAGCACAGTACAGCGGACAGCACAGTACAGTGTACAACACAGTACAGTGGACAGCACAGTACAGTGGACAACATAGTACAGTGGACAGCACAGTACAGTGGACAGTACAGTGGACAGTACAGTGCAGTGTACAGCACAGTACAGTGGACAGCACAGTACAGTGGACAGCACAGTACCGTGGTCAGCACAATACAGTGGACAGCACAGTGCAGTTGACAGCACAGTGCAGTTGACAGCACAGTACAGTTGACAGCACAGTACAGTGGACAGTACAGTGCAGTGGGCAGTACAGTACAGTGGACAGCACAGTACAGTGGACAGCACAGTACAGTGGACAGCACAGTACAGTGGGCAGTACAGTGCAGTGGGCAGTACAGTGCAGTGGACAGCACAGTACAGTGGACAGCACAGTACAGTGGACAGCACAGTACAGTGGACAGCACAGTACAGTGGACAGTACAGTGCAGTGGACAGTACAGTGCAGTGGACAGTACAGTACAGTGGACAGCACAGTACAGTGGACAGCACAGTACAGTGGACAGCACAGTACAGTGGTCAGCACAGTACAGTGGACAGTACAGTGCAGTTGACAGCACAGTGCAGTTGACAGCACAGTACAGTGGACAGTGCAGTGCAGTGGGCAGTACATTACAGTGGACAGTACAGTGCAGTGGACAGCACAGTACAGTGGATAGCACAGTACAGTGGACAGCACAGTACAGTGGACAGTACAGTACAGTGGACAGCACAGTACAGTGGTCAGCACAGTACAGTGGACAGCACAGTACAGTAGACAGTGCAGTGCAGTGGGCAGTACAGTACAGTGGACAGCACAGTGCAGTGGGCAGTACAGTACAGTGGACAGCACAGAACAATGGACAGCACAGTACAGTGGATAGCACAGTGCAGTTGACAGCACAGTACAGTGGACAGTACAGTGCAGTGGGCAGTACAGTACAGTGGACAGCACAGTACAGCGGACAGCACAGTACAGTGGACAGCACAGTACAGTGGACAGCACAGTGCAGTTGACAGCACAGTACAGTTGACAGCACAGTGCAGTGGACAGCACAGTGCAGTGGACAGTACAGTGCAGTGGGCAGTACAGTACAGTGGACAGCACAGTACAGTGGACAGCACAGTGTAGTTGACAGCACAGTGCAGTTGACAGCACAGTGCAGTTGACAGCACAGTACAGTGGACAGCACAGTACAGTGGACAGCACATTACAGTGGACAGCATAGTACAGTGGACAGCACAATACAGTGTAATACAGTGGGCAGGACAGTACCTTGAGCGCCGTTCTCCTCGGCCAGGCCTGGGTGCGGGACTCGGCTGTCGGCAGCGGCGGCGTCGTCCAGTGTTCGTCTGATGGTCGGCTCGCGGCTCTCCAGGAGACCGAGGAATGACTGCGCCGCCTCCTGCGCGCGTCAAACAGCATATCACTACATACAGTGGGCACAGCGGGCGCCGCCACAGTACAGCACGAGTCCGAGCTATGGAAAATGGACCCAATGCAGCCCGGGAAGGCGAGCTGAGCATCGCCAGCATTGACCAGCTGACTGACCAGCCAATGAGCAGCCGTACGTGGACTGCAGGCGGCCAGAGCGGCCCGCTACGTCTACCTATCGCACAGGCTGCCCCGGACAAAACCTCCTCATCACACAGGCTGCCCCGGACAAAACCGCCTCATCACACAGGCTGACCCAGACAACAGGCTTCCCCGGACAAAACCACCTAATCACACAGGCTTCCCCGGACATATATCCCCCCCCCCCCCCGGACCCCGGACATTAATATATCTTCATAAGGTAAGTTACCAAGACAATTAACCATTTTTGTTGCCCTTGTTAACTCTTTCTAACAACCAGCAATCTTTATCATATGTTGGAGACCAGGCTTGCACACAATACTCCAAATGTGGTGTAACATATGCACAATACAGTTTTGATATTACCTTCTCACTTTTGTAGGAAACATTTATGTGAATGGCCCCTAGCATTCTAGTACCTTTTTTCCTAGCTTCTACAACCTGGTCTGACGCTGATAGTTGATTGTTTACAAATGGTAGGGAGGTAGAGCTGTAGATATTGATATGGTAGGGAGGTAGAGCTGTATAAATGGATATGGTAGGGAGGTAGAGCTGTATAAATGGATATAGTGGGGAGGTAGAGCTGTATAAATGGATATGGTAGGAAGGTAGAGCTGCAGAAATGGATATGGTAGGGAGGTAGAGATGTATAAATGGATATAGTAGGGAGGAAGAGCTGTAGAAATGGATATGGTAGGGAGGAAGAGCTGTAGAAATGGATGTGGTAGGGAGGAAGAGCTGTATAAATGGATATGGTAGGGAGGAAGAGCTGTATAAATGGATATGGTAGGGAGGTAGAGCTGTGGAAATGGATATGGTAGGGAGGTAGAGCTGTATAAATGGATATGGTAGGGAGGTAGAGCTGTATAAATGGATATCGTAGGAAGGTAGAGCTGTATAAATGGATATGGTAGGGAGATAGAGCTGTATACATGGATGTGGTAGGGAGGTAGAGCTGTATAAATGGATATGGTAGGGAGGTAGAGCTGTGGAAATGGATATGGTACGGAGGTAGAGCTGTATAAATGAATATGGTAGGGAGGTAGAGCTGTATAAATGGATATGGTAGGAAGGTAGAGCTGTATAAATGAATATGGTAGGGAGGAAGAGCTGTATAAATGGATATGGTAGGGAGGTAGAGCTGTGGAAATGGATATGGTAGGGAGGTAGAGCTGTATAAATGAATATGGTAGGGAGGTAGAGCTGTATAAATGGATATGGTAGGGAGGTAGAGCTGTGGAAATGGATATGGTAGGGAGGTAGAATTGTGGAAATGGATATGGTAGGGAGGTAGAGCTGTATAAATGAATATGGTAGGGAGGTAGAGCTGTATAAATGGATATGGTAGGGAGATAGAGATGTATACATGGATATGGTAGGGAGGTAGAGCTGTAGAAATGGATATGGTAGGGAGGAAGAGCTGTATAAATGGATATGGTAGGGAGGTACAGCTGTATAAATGGATATGGTAGGGAGGAAGAGCTGTATCAATGGATGTGGTAGGGAGGTAGAGCTGTATAAATGGATGTGGTAGGGAGGTAGAGCTGTATAAATGGATATGGTAGGGAGGAAGAGCTGTATCAATGGATATGGTAGGAAGGTAGAGCTGTATAAATGGATATGGTAGGGAGGTAGAGCTGTATAAATGGATATGGTAGGGAGGTAGAATTGTGGAAATGGATATGGTAGGGAGGTAGAGCTGTATAAATGGATATGGTAGGGAGGAAGAGCTGTAGAAATCGATGTGGTAGGGAGGTAGAGCTGTATAAATGGATATGGTAGGGAGGTAGAATTGTGGAAATGGATATGGTAGGGAGGTAGAATTGTGGAAATGGATATGGTAGGGAGGTAGAGCTGTATAAATGGATATGGTAGGGAGGTAGAATTGTGGAAATGGATATGGTAGGGAGGTAGAGCTGTATAAATGGATATGGTAGGGAGGAAGAGCTGTAGAAATGGATGTGGTAGGGAGGTAGAGCTGTATACATGGATATGGTAGGGAGGTAGAATTGTGGAAATGGATATGGTAGGGAGGTAGAGCTGTATAAATGGATATGGTAGGGAGGTAGAATTGTGGAAACGGATATGGTAGGGAGGTGGAGCTGTATAAATGGATATAGTAGGGAGGAAGAGCTGTATAAATGGATATGGTAGGGAGGTAGAATTGTGGAAATGGATATGGTAGGGAGGTAGAGCTGTAGAGATTGATATAGTAGAGAGGTAGAGCTGTAGAAATGGATATGGTAGGGAGGTAGAGCTGTATAAATGGATATGGTAGGCAGGCAGAGCTGTATAAATGGATATGGTAAGGAGGAAGAGCTGTAGAAATGGATATGGTAGGGAGGTAGAGTTGTATAAATGGATATGGTAGGGAGGTAGGAGTTGTATAAATGGATATAGTAGGGAGGAAGAGCTGTATAAATGGATATGGTAGGGAGGTAGAGCTGTATAAATGGATGCGGTAGGGAGGTAGAGCTGTATAAATGGATATGGTAGGGAGATAAAGCTGTATACATGGATATGGTAGGGAGGAAGAGCTGTAGAAATGGATATGGTAGGGAGGTAGAGCTGTATAAATGGATATGGTAGGGAGGTAGAGCTGTATAAATGGATGTGGTAGGGAGGTAGAATTGTGGAAATGGATATGGTAGGGAGGTAGAGATGTATAAATGGATATGGTAGGGAGGAAGATCTGTAGAAATAGATGTGGTAGGGAGGAGGAAGAGCTGTATCAATGGATATGGTAGGGAGGTAGAATTGTGGAAATGGATATGGTAGGGAGGTAGAGCTGTATAAATGGATATGGTAGGGATGTAGAATTGTGGAAATGGATATGGTAGGGAGGAAGAGCTGCATAAATGGATATGGTAGGGAGGTAGAACTGTATAAATGGATATGGTAGGGATGTAGAATTGTGGAAATGGATATGGTAGGGAGGTAGAGCTGTATAAATGGATATGGTAGGGAGGTAGAGCTGTATAAATGGATATGGTAGGGAGGTAGAGCTGTATAAATGGATATGGTAGGGAGGTAGAATTGTGGAGGTGGATATGGTAGGGAGGTAGAATTGTGGAGATGGATATGGTAGGGAGGTAAAGCTGTATAAATGGATATGGTAGGCAGGCAGAGCTGCAAAAATGGATATGGTAGGGAGGCAGAGCTGTATAAATGGATATGGTATGGAGGTAGAGCTGTAGAGATTGATATGGTAGGGAGGTAGAGCTGTATAAATGAATATGGTAGGGAGGAAGAGCTGTAGAAATGGATGTGGTAGGGAGGTAGAGCTGTATAAATGGATATGGTAGGGAGGTAGAATTGTGGAAATGGATATGGTAGGGAGGTAGAGATGTATAAATGGATATGGTAGGGAGGTAGAGCTGTATAAATGGATATGGTAGGGAGGTAGAATTGTGGAAATGGATATGGTAGGGAGGTAGAGCTGTATAAATGGATATGGCAGGGAGGTAGAGCTGTATAAATGGATATAGTAGGGAGGTAGAGCTGTATAAATGGATATGGTAGGGAGGTAGAGCTGTAGAAATGGATATGGCAGGGAGGTAGAGCTGTATAAATGGATATGGTAGGGAGGTAGAATTGTGGAAATGGATATGGTAGGGAGGAAGAGCTGTAGAAATGGATATGGTAGGGAGGTAGAGTTGTATAAATGGATATGGTAGGGAGGAAGAGCTGCAGAAATGGATATGGTAGGAAGGTAGAGCTGTAGAAATGGATATGGTAGGGAGGTAGAGTTGTATAAATGGATATGGTAGGGAGGAAGAGCTGCAGAAATGGATATGGTAGGAAGGTAGAGCTGTATAAATGGATATGGTAGGAAGGTAGAGCTGTATAAATGGATATGGTAGGAAGGTAGAGCTGTATAAATGGATATGGTAGGGAGGAAGAGCTGCAGAAATGGATATGGTAGGAAGGTAGAGCTGTAGAGATTGATATGGTAGGGAGGTAGAGCTGTATAAATGGATATGGTAGGGAGATAGAGATGTATACATGGATATGGTAGGGATGTAGAATTGTGGAAATGGATATGGTAGGGAGGTAGAGCTGTATAAATGGATATGGTAGGGAGGTAGAGCTGTATAAATGGATATGGTAGGGAGGTAGAATTGTGGAAATGGATATGGTAGGGAGGTAGAGCTGTAGAAATGGATATGGTAGGGAGGTAGAGTTGTATAAATGGATATGGTAGGGAGGAAGAGCTGCAGAAATGGATATGGTAGGAAGGTAGAGCTGCAGAAATGGATATGGTAGGAAGGTAGAGCTGTATAAATGGATATGGTAGGAAGGTAGAGCTGTATAAATGGATATGGTAGGGAGGTAGAGTTGTATAAATGGATATGGTAGGAAGGTAGAGCTGCATAAATGGATATGGTAGGAAGGAAGAGCTGCAGAAATGGATATGGTAGGAAGGTAGAGCTGTATAAATGGATATGGTAGGGAGGTAGAATTGTGGAAATGGATATGGTAGGAAGGTAGAGCTGCAGAAATGGATATGGTAGGGAGGTAGAGCTGCAGAAATGGATATGGTAGGGAGGAAGAGCTGCAGAAATGGATATGGTAGGAAGGTAGAGCTGTATAAATGGATATGGTAGGGAGGTAGAATTGTGGAGGTGGATATGGTAGGAAGGTAGAGCTGCAGAAATGGATATGGTAGGAAGGTAGAGCTGTACAACTGTATGCGGCATGGGAGTTGGAGCTGAAGACATATGATAGGTAGGGAGATAGAGATGTGGTTGTGGATATGATAGGGGAGATAGAGTTGTGGACGTGGATGTGGATGTGGGAGTTAGAGATGTGTATGTGGTAGAGGAGGAGGAAATATTGAGCAGGGTTCTCACCTGCTGTCGCTGAAGTGCCAGTATGTTTCCTGTGACGGGCTGCAGCTCCAGCTGCTGCAGCTCCGACTCCCTCTCGCCGACCCACTGCAGCAGCTCATGCAGCTCCTTAGGCTCCCTCTGTGGCTCCTCCCGTGACTCATGTAGCTCATGTGGGTCTCCTTGTGACTCCGCTGGCTCCTTTTGTGACTCCTCTGGCTGTTGTGGCTCCTGTAGCACTTCCGGCAGCTCCGCCGCCGTCCCAACCGGTGGCCTGCGCAACATAGATCGGCGTCGGTTGGTGCACAAAGTCTTGGTACAGTGTATACTAGTGCTAACCCGTCCGCTCCGCTGGGAGATTACAGGCCAAGTGGTGGTGCAAGTCAGTGATAGGCAATTAGGGATTGATAATCCGTACTACCCGTGACACCTGTCGTACTTATAATACGTTTAAATTGTACCCGTTATACACCCGAGGTACCCGTCAAAACCCTACGGTGCCCGACATACACCCGTGGTACCCGTTACACCTGTGATACCCTGTGCACCACGTGATAAACCCGTTATAACCGGCACTCATCCATTATACCCGTGGTTCACCTATGACACCCGTTATACACACGTTTAACATGTAAAAACTACTTACTAACTACGGCTTAGCGTATATGTTCATTGATATATGTCGTACCGTATGTCTATGACCTACGTTTCACTGTGATTCCGTGGTTGCTTCTCATTGGTTGTGACACTGTAGTAATCCGTGGTTGGATCTGATTGGCTTTCGACAGGAGTGAAGCGATGTAAAATCCGTATCTGTAAACTGTTTTTTTTTTACGGTATAAATATTTATTAACACCTCCTTCTATGTTAGTTACAACACAAACATTCGCCCAAAACTGCACAACCTACAACTGTCTAAAACTATCGTATTAAATGCGTTGGAAATGTACGAATTATATACCACTCGGTAGTATCCGTAAACTCGTTTGAAAACCTTAAAATCACGTGCATCACGTGCTTATATCAATGTGGTACTGCAATGTATAATTTCCGCTTTAAATAGATAAATTCGTGGCCGATAGACAGACAGACAGACGCTTATCAAATAGTAATATAGACTATGTATAACCCGTCCGCTCCGCTGAACGATTACAGGTCAAGTGGTGGTGTAAACCAGTGATAGGCTAAGGCAATTAGGGATTGATAACCCGTTCTACCCGTGGCACACCCGTCGTACCTATCATACGTTGTTGTACCCATCATACACCCGAGGTATCCGTCAAAAACCTACGGTGCCCGACATACACTAGTGGTACCAGTTGTGCCCTTGTGGAGCACTGGATAAACCCGTTATAGCCAGTACGCACCCATTATACCTGTGGTACACCCATGACACCCGTTCTAAACCCATTACATCCGTGAAAACTCCGCCCCGGCTTAGCATATATTTATATATATTTGTTGTAATTTCTGGAACGGAAGATCCTTATAAAATAAAGCGACCACTGTTGGCACGAACGTGACAGTCACCCACTCATACACCCTTCCACTCGTCATCCATGACATGGAACTAATTACCTGGCATCCCCTGGATGGTGGTACCCACACCAAAAGAAGAGCACGTACACCCCCATCCCTCTTCCCCACCCATCAATCCCCCATAATGCATCCATGCTTAGCTAAGTTGATCACTATATCTAATTATGTCGCAATTATCTGGAGTCTCCTAGATGCAGATACACACATATATACACGTGCCCGTAAGCACCCCCCCCCCCCCCCCACCACCACACACACACACCAATGCATAGTTATGCCGCTC
Organism: Chirona hameri; assembly: GCA_036785665.1. Classification (NCBI taxonomy): domain Eukaryota; kingdom Metazoa; phylum Arthropoda; class Thecostraca; order Balanomorpha; family Balanidae; genus Chirona; species Chirona hameri. The sequence goes on from JAXIVJ010005805.1 coordinate 66,512, forward strand.
CATGCAAAGAGGTTGACCAGTTCACCCGTTAACCCGTTAGCCCATTTTGTTCTCGAAAGGCAGCTCGAAGCGTATTAATGTCGATCCCCTGAAAGAAGCGCCCTGTTGAAATGTGCATGTGCATAGTGCATATTAACTGACTGGGATAACTGGGACCTTTAAATTCGTTCCGTATGGACAGACCGACAGACAGACAGAAGCTTATCAAATAGTAATATAGACTAGCGCCTTGTGCTCGCTCCGCTCCGCAGGGAGGGAACTTCCCTGCGGGGCTTCCGGTCGGACTTGTGGACTGGACTTGTGGACTTGTTGGACTTGTTGGACTTGTTGGACTTGTTGGGCTTGTCGGACTTGTCGGACTTGTTCGACTTGCATCTCCAACTCCAACCACTATAGAACCAACACAGCTATAGATATTTAACGCACTTGTAAGTTAACGAATTTCTCCGGAATGGAGGTTCCCTATGCATAAAGGCACGTGAATTACACACAAATTATTGGCTGTGTTTTCCCAGCTTGGAACTACAGACGCCGCTCAAATATTAATATTTCTCGGGGATTCTCCTGGACAGAGGTTCCATGCTTACAAAGGCACGTGAATTCAACCACGGACAGACACGAAAACCTTGCTGTGTTTCGAGTGCAAAACGGACACTACTCAAATAGATATATAGGAGGGATGCTGGACTTGCTGGCTTGCTGGGCTTGCGAGACTTGCTGGGCTTGCGGGGCTTGCGGGGCTATTGGGACTTGCTGGACTTGCTGTGCTTGCCGGACTTGCTAAGCTTGCCGGACTTGCTAAGCTTGCCGGGCTTGCCGGGCTTGCGAGGCTTGTGGCCCTTGCGGAGCTTGCGGGGCTTGCGGGGCTTGCGGGGCTTGCGGGGATTGCCGGGCTCGGACTTATTGGACTTTTTAGTTATTTAACGTCTTGCGCCTTCGGCGCTCGCTAATCGATTTAGCACGTGCGTCATTTCGCGCATTCGGCGCTCGCTTCGCTATCAAATCGCAAAAATCCATCTTCAATCCATCTCCGACACATAGCTACAGCAATGTAACGCACTTGTAATTTAACGAATTTCTCCGGAATGGAGGTTCCCTATGCATAAAGACACGTGAATTACACACAGATTGTTGGTTGCGTTTATCCAGCGTGGGAATACAGACGCCGCTCAAATATCAATATTTCTCCGGGATCTGCGGGACGGAGCTCACAAAGGCACGTAATTCACTTTGGAACTTTTTGGAACACTTTGCAAAAACTTCGGAACAACCGCGAACAGACACGCCGCTCAAATATTCATTTTTCTGGCTCTACAGGACGGAGGCTACCTGGCCATCAAGTGACGTTATGACGCCGGTGCGGTATGTGCAGCTACTGATACGTGCCGAGTTGCAGCGGCCCTGGACGGAGTTTCGGTGTCTTTTTGAGCAGGTTTCGAGGCCATTTTGGTTCGTACCCCCCCCCCCCCCCCTCCTCTCCCATCATCACCCATCATCACCCTCCCCCCCCCCGGCGTGACCCCTTCCACCAACACCTCTCCCTGCCCCTGTACCACACGACCGGCCGGGACCTCGGCTCGGATTTGACGCCGCTGAAGTATTAATTTTCTCCGGGATCTCCTGGACGGAGGTTCCATGCCCACCATGCCCACAAAGGCACGTGAATTCAACCTCGGACAGACACGAGAAACTTGCTGTGTTTCGAGTGCAAAACGAACACTACTCAAATAGATATATAGGAGACTAGCGCCTTGTGATCGCTCCGCATCGCAATCCCATAGATTCGTAATCCCGATAGATTGCATCCCAATAGATGGATGGATATTTGATTGATAGATGGATAACTTTTGTTTTACTTTTTTTACTTGTTGATTGGACTTGTGGGACTTGTCGGGACTTGTCGGACTTGTCGGACCTGTCGGACCTGTCAGACTTGTCGGACTTGTCGGACTTGTTGGACTTCAACTCGAGCCAACCCATCTCCGACACAGCTATAGATATTTAACGCACTTGTAATTTAACGAATTTCTCCGGAATGGAGGTTCCCTATGCACAAAGGCACGTTAATTACACATATTCTTGGCTATGTTTTACCAGCTCGGAACTACAGACGCCGCTCAAATATTCATATTTATCGGGATTCTCCTGGACGGAGGTTCCATGCTCACAAAGGCACGTGAATTCAACCACGAACAGACACGAAAACCTTGCTGTGTTTCGGGTGCAAAACGGACACTACTCAAATAGATATTAGGGGAGGACTAGCGCCTTGTGCTCGCTCCGCGACGCAATCCCATATATTCGCAATCCTGATAGATGGATGGAGATTTGCATAAAGGACTGTTTTGACTTGTTGGATATGTCTGATTTGTCTGACTTGCTGGACTTGCTGGGCTTACAGGGCTTGCTGGGCTTGCGGGGCTTGCAGGGCTATCTGGACTTCCTGGACTTGCTGGGCTTTCCGGACTTGCTCGGCTTGCCGGGCTTGCGGGGCTCGCGGGGCTTGCGGGGCTTGCAGGGCTTGGCCTTGTTGGACTTTTTAGTTATTTAACGTATCACGCCTTTGGCGCTCGCTAATCCATTTAGCACGTGCGTCATCACGCGCCTTCGGCGCTCCCTTCGCTGTCAAATCGCAAAATTCCATCCTCAACCCATCTCCAACTCCAACCAACCCATCTCCGACACATAGCTACAGCAATTCAACGCACTTGTAATTTAACGAATTTCTCCGGAATAGAGGTTCCCTATGCATTAAGGCACGTGAATTACACACAGATTGTTGGCTGCGTTTATCCAGCGTGGGATACAGACGCCGCCAAATATCAATATTTCTCCGGGATCTGCGGGACGGAAGTTCCATGTTCATAAAGGCACGTGATTCACTTTGGACCTTTTTGGCACACTTTGGAACAATTTGGAACACTTTGGAACAACCGCCAACAGACACGCCGCTCAAATATTCCTTGTTCAGGGATCTCCGGGACGGAGGCTACCTGGCCATCAAGTGACGTCATGACGCCGGTGCGGTGTGTGCAGGTACTTATACGTGCCGAGTTGCAGCAGCCCTGGACGGAGTTTCGGTGCCTTTTTGAGCGGGGTTCGAGGCCATTATTGTTTCGTACCCACCCCCTCCTCTCCCATCACCCCTCTGGCATGACCCCCTTCCACCAGCATCCCTCCCTGCCCCCCCCCCCCCCCTGTACCACACGGCCGGCCGGGACCTCGGTTCGGATTTGACGCCGCTGAAATATTAAATTTTCCGGGATCTCCTGGACGGAGGTTCCATTCTCACAAAGGCATGTGAATTCAACCGCGGACAGACACGAAAACCTTGCTCTGTTTCGAGTGCAAAACGAACACTACTCATATATATATATATATATATATATATATATATATATATATATATATATATATATATATATATATATATATATATATATATATATATATATATATATATATATATATATATATATATATATATAT
>JAXIVJ010005806.1:0-71473 GCA_036785665.1 Chirona hameri
ATATAATATATATATATATATATATATATATATATATATATATATATATATATATATATATATATATATTATATATATATATATATATATATATATATATATATATATATATATATATATATATATATATATATATATATATATATATATATATATATATATATTGAAAAGCACTGGAAAGCTTGACGGCCTCTGGAGGCTGTAGCTTTAAGTGTCACACATTGCCACTTTCTGGAAATTTGCGGAAGACATTTCTACACGAGTATGCGGAGTCTTGAGCTAATTGGTGCGTCCTTCTGTTACTTATTATCGTTTGAGTGACTGCATGTTAACATGGGAGAAGGGGTAATTTTGCAAGCTTGAGTGGCCCTGAAGGTCAAATTTGAAAATGTCACGAATAGGAACTATGATTTTCGGTTCCGGCATGTGCTCTTCTATTATTTCCCTGAGTTTGGTTGAAATCGCCGCGTCCCGCTAACTCAGTGAGTTTGAGTGACTGCATTTCGGGCGGGTCTGGGGCCTTTCGTGGATAAGATAGGGAAAGTCCAAGGGTATGGCTGTGTTCGTTGCGATGAGGGCTTTCGAATGATACCTCCTTTAACGTTTTTGATGGATATTTAATACATTTTGGCTGGTAAAGTTTTCCTTCATATATGGTAGCATGAATCTGGGCCGGGCTGAATCTCGGCTGAATGTGGGCCAACTTCCGTTACATCTGAATCTGGGCTGAATGTGGGCCAACCTTCCGTTACATCTGAATCTGGGCTGAATGTGGGCCAACTTCCGTTACATAAAAGGATTCCTTTATTTGGGGCAATATTGAAATAATTTTTCCCTTTGTTGAATGAAATCCTTTCCTCACTCATGCAGTGGTCCACTGCGACAGCATAATTTTGCCATTTTTACCATGATTTTCGCTTCTTGAGGTGTATTTATCAATTAACCAAAGAACGTCCGCTTCCAGTGAAGTATTTTTTTCACACCGTTAATGGCATACTCTTGGTGTCAGTCTTTCGTAATTGTCTTCATTATTTACATGTGTTAGAATACGGTAAAGGGATTCTGACCGCCGTGGTGACGTCATCGTAAAGGGAGTTTGCGATTCGTAAAGGGGGCTGGTGAGAGCGTTTTGAGTTCAAATTATTATAAGCGCGGACTTCATTTATGTAAAGCTGGGGTTGGCCATCGCGGATCCGTCGGTTTCTAAAATCATTATTTTTCAACACATCGTGCTGTAGCATGTTGAAGGATTGATAGTGGACGTATTTGGTAAGGACAGGATAGTTGGGTACCTACAGCCTACAGGGTGTTTCATAAAGAATGTCAATTTGAAATCGAAATTACAAGTAGTAAAAAATAGTCTAAGCACGTGCAAATTTACAAGTATTGTTGGAAATTGTTTGACATTTTGATTTCCGGCACACAACATAGCCTTCACACAACCAGTGAGAGGTAAAGATGCCTGACTGCCCCAATATGATATGCCATATTCCAAATAGCTGTTGGCATGGATGAATCTTTAAATTCAGAAATTTGGGGTGAAATCAAAGTTGAATATCTCAACATTTGCATTTTGTGATATTTTCCCTATCTTGCAAAACAGCTCCACTGCAGCATACCAAAGTTCAATGCCCTTTACAGGCATTTCAATGGAGATGGCATATGGCCTGGATCACTTCTTCAGAGTATATGGAGTCAGCCAGCTGCTGTACAGCCTGCACCTGGTCCAGACTTAACAGGATGTCTTTCTTAGGCAGTATATACTTGTGGTCCCCCCTCAGTTATTAGTAAATCCCTATAATATACCTACCAATCGATAGAGAATGTCACATTTAGTAACTATGGATGTCTTCCCAACACATTTTGCACTATAACTAATTATAACTTCAATAATTAATATCTTGCTGCTTCCCGTCGCCCGCAAAACTTTGTTTACATGCCAGCTAACGACGACCAACCTTGATACAAGTTAGACGGTGTTCATGGTGGCCCGGCTATGACGTCACATAACTTATTTACTTTGTATGGTTAGGTTAGGTTACAGTCATTGTTCCAATGACGCCATGGACGATCCTTATTTTTCCTGTGCATCTTCCTGCATCAATATATCTTTCTGCATAGATATGGCGACAATCGTAGCAGACGATCAGTCGTTATACCTTCCATATTTTTCTTCTCAACATTGTTAGGTAAGATACATTCTAAATAACATAACAAATACAGAATAGTGTCTTCAAAGACGCATAGTGACTAAATAGGGAAGTTTTGAAGCATCTAAAACGTTAGGGACGTCAAGTATGTATGAACCCTTTCTTAGCTTTGCCAGGGTCACTGACAACAAAACTAGTAGCCTAATGGTGATAGACATGGGCTCCAGGTCCAGGCGGTCCACAGCTAATCAGTCAGACGACAGAACACTCACTTGCAGAGCTTCAGACAGGTTCCAGATGGGTTTAGGGTCAAACTTTAGCCTTTTTGGTTACAAATGTTACGATGAACCTCTCAGCTGCGATATTCTAGCCATATTTCATGTGCTGAATTTAAAGTATAGCCAAAAGTGTTACCTCAAATTTATGAATTTGAAGATCATCCATGCCCCTGCTATTTGGAATATGGCGTATTTTTCAGTCAGGCATGAGGAGGGCAATCTAGCATATTCACCTCTCATCTTTCTCTGGTTGTGTGAAGGCTATGTTGTGTGCTGGAAATAAAATGCCGAACAATTTCCAACAATACATGTAAATTTGCATGTGCCCAGAGAATGTTTACTTCTTGTACTTTTTATTAAAAAATTGACATTCTTATGAAACACTGTAGGTAGGTAGGTACACTGTAGGTAGGTAGGTACATGTTGCACAATTGCATTTATATCACATTGCCATCAATCATGTTTGTCTTTATAATATTTTAAGTATAAACATATATCATTTACGGACGGTCAGTGGTCAAGTGGTTTGCATATTTGACTGGTGACTGAAGGGTCCAGGGCTCGATTCACAGCCCTCCCCCCCCCCCCCCCCCCCACTGCAACCCATGTATGCCTGTATTGTCTGTATGCCTAAATAAATTAAAATAAGAGTGGTGGGGCATTAACCCTCGCCCTGGTAGGGCAAAATCACTATGTGTTTGGGTAGAGGGGTTGGTACGACCCCCCTTAGTGTTTTGCCCCTAATTGAGCTAGAGCTTCGCTGCAAAGATGAGCGTGTTGCTTGTGAAGAGAGGAAGCCCATGATATCTGATTTTAAGGTCTTAAATCATTAGGTGACCTCTGAGGTCATGTCAATGACCCAAAAGTCATCAAAATTGTAAATGCATATAAATTGAATTTTATCGAGCTAGAATCGGGAATGAGCATATCACAATGCTTAATGGGTGCCAAAGTCGTAATCAGCATCACAAAATGTCCTAAAAACTGGCAAATTCCAAAAAGGTCATGTCAGGTCAATCTGAGGTCAGTGACCTCGGTTGACCTGTGGAAGCGCATGATCCCAGTGGAACATATAATTATGTAAATTGGATCCCAAATTTGAAATCAGCGTCACAAAATGTCCTAGAAACCGTCAGAAGTCCAAAAAAGTCATCGGAGGTCAATTACCTCATTTGACCTCTGAAAAGGTCAATCGAGGTCACAATATTAGTAGAAACCACAACTGTCACCTGGAAACACCTGTGCATATGCTCTTGAACAACAAACACTCGAAAACTGCACAAGTTGCAAGCATCGATACTGCGGGACGCCAGTTGCGCCTGACATGACCTTGAGAACAGGTCATAGGTCACGGGTCATGTGGGTTAGAAATTCCTTTTGTAGAGTATGTGGATTTTTTTTTTAAATTTCAAAAGTAGGGTACTGAAAGTTGCATCGAAATCGGTTGGAAACTACGCGAGTTATTCCAGAAAAACCAGGGGGGGGGGGGTGGCATCCACCCCCCCCCCCCCTACCCGGATGAGGGTTAAGCCCCAATAATTATTTTGATGAATCATTTCCAAATTCACGTGAATAAATTGTCTGCCTTTATTACTGTTGCTACACCATAATGATGAACAAGTATAAACACCAGACGTCCATGCTATTGCAATTAGTGGTGTCAGTGGAGGTAGAGTCTGTGTGTGTGGGTGGTGTAGGAGGGCGATATCCCCCCCGACCCCCACCCAGACCCCGCACCAGACCTGCGCAACAAGCCATGCTTAGCGCGGAGCCTGACCTCGGAAATCCATCCATTCAAAAACATTCGGCCGATTTTTTTTAATGGATGCGTCAGTGGCAGAAAACGCATACACATGCGTAAAATGATGAGTCACCATGCATTTGTTGTTTGGAAGGGCTGCCAGTGCTGCCATCATTCAATGTGGCTGATGCATGTGTTTGCATCAGTGTGTGTGTACTGTGTACCTAGTCTACACATTCTTCTCAGATGCATAGAACTGCATCAAAACACATCTGTTGTGAATCCGGCTTTAGTGGGAGGGGTCAGAATGTTTATGTTATCAGACCTGGATGCCCCTCTTCATGCTATCATTCTGCATTAAACTGTTAAACTACATTAAACTGTCTGCATTAAACTCAACTTTGATATTTGTAACATATACACCATGACATTGACTCAAAATGAGTTGTGTAAAACTACAAATTGTGGTGGGCCCCAACTTGTTTGTGAGTTGAGGCAACAAGATTTGAGTTGTGGCAAGGTCGAAAGGCTCAGTTCCAGCTCAACTGACCATGTTTTTTTTACAGAGTCTCTTCTATTGATAACAAAGAAAACTTGTGCATACACAATGTCTAATTTTGGTGGTTTTGGTGGTTTTGGAGCATCAGCCACATCAACCCCAGCACCTTCAGGTACCTGCCTTTGTATTGTTCAGTTGTATAGGCATACACACTCATCCTTGCAATTGTTATGGTAGTTGTCATATTACGTGAGAGCCATTTCCAACCATAACTCATTTGTTTGTGGGGTTTCCTCTTCTCACATTATTGGGTTTATCTTCTCAGATTGCAAGGAGAAACCCTTATGAAATATGAGTATCTGTACTATGATACCTACATATAATGTTGTGATTGTCACTGATTTAGCTTTGCCTGCAACTTTTTGCCATGCACTGTTTTTTTTTTGGGGGGGGGGGAGATTCTTGGGAAGATTTAAGATAATTATTGCTGTTGGTGCAGTTGTATTCCATTCAGCATAATTTCCATCTTTATTTCCCAGGTTCCCTGCTTGGGCCAACAGCAGCAGCACCATCATTTGCTGGATTTGGTGCAACAACAGCTCCCAAACGTAAGTTAGCGTAAGTTTGTTAACGTTACGTTAGTAACGTAAGTTTGGACTATTCAACCATAAAAAAACAATTTTGCAATGGTGCTATCAACTTTGTTGGAAGCTGCCCATTGTAGGATCAGCATCTTTTCAACCATTCCTGTGGAGAAGATGGAACACAGCCTACATACCAGACAGCTTTTCAATGAAACACAAGCACAACAGGATCACAGCAGCATGGTAGTGCCATTAAAAGTCAGAGTCATGGACATAATTACAACACACATACCCACTGAGCAGTGTCCTAGCAATGGGAAATTTGGGTGGAAAACGACACCCTATGGATACTATTTTCCCACTCTTTTCCCAGAGTTTTACTGTTAATTTTCCATTCTTTATGTGTAATGTATAGGATAATTGGAACCCTGATACTGATTTATGAAGGTAATGATGGGACAGCCTGTGGAAGGAAAGTCAGGTAAGATTGGAATAGGTAATAAGTTGATAACCAGTTCTGGTGAACAGGTAATCGAAACATTGATAAGGCTGAGTACATATGTTTTTTGGTTGAATTTTCAACTCTTGTCTATGCTTATTTTTAGCCATAATTTTCCACTCCGCACCCCAGCTCCAAAGCAATCCTAGAACCCTGCACTGAATGTTCTAACCATGAGGCTGTGACCACTGTCATTTCTCTTGCTCCTGTTTGTTTTCTCACACGACCCCTGTCTTATTGACGGTTGGTGGCACTGAGTGCCTTTATCCGACAGATGTGGCATTTGTTCAGCCGGCGACCAGCACAGGCTTCAGTGGCTTCGGCGCACCGGCCGTCGGCACCGTCAACTGGCTTCAGTTTTGGCACTCCTGCGTCTACAGCATCGACAGGATTCGGCTTCGGAGCCCCGGCGGCTTCCACAGCCTCCACGGGGTTCGGTTTTGGCGCCCCAGCAGCCTCCACTGCTGCCACAGGCTTTAGTTTTGGCGCCCCTGCCCCTTCGGCCCCCACGGGGTTCGGCTTTGGTGCCCCAGCCTCTTCAGCGCCCACCGGTTATAGCTTCGGCGCCCCCGCCTCCTCGGCGGGCGGCTTTGGATTCGGAGCTGCTGCGCCGGCCGCCGGAGGATTCAGCTTCGGGAAACCTGCACCAGGTAAGGAAACTGCCAGCTTTGGCGTGACGCGTCTGGCCCATTTATGCATATACATACCACACTCATCATACAAAACCATTACGCTTGCATTTAAAGGATCCACTTTACTGCAACATTTTAGTTACTGGGTACAAACGCCGTTGCTTGGGTTGAACGAATTGTGTATACCGAAGCCGAGTGGAAAAATTCAGCGTCAGTGTATAATAATTTTACTAGTCGCCATTGCGTAATGCACCGCGAGCATTCCGTTCACTGTGCCCGACCAGTAGCTTCCCCGAACGATCCGTGACTCGGAGTGCCGGGTCGGTGACGTGACGTGACGCGGAGTGCCGGGTCGGGGACGTGACTCGGAGTGCCGGGTCGGGGACGTGACGCGGAGTGCCGGGTCGGGGACGTGACGCGGAGTGCCGGGTCGGGGACGTGACTCGGAGTACCGGGTCGGGGACGTGACGCGAAGTGCCGGGTCGGGGACGTGACGCGGAGTGCCGGGTCGGGGACGTGACGCGGAGTGCCGGGTCGGGGACGTGACGCGGAGTGCCGGGTCGGGGACGTGACGCGGAGTGCCGGGTCGGGGACGTGACGCGGAGTGCCGGGTCGGGGACGTGACGCGGAGTGCCGGGTCGGTGGCGTGACGCGGAGTGCCGGGTCGGTGTCGTGACGCGGAGTGCCGGGTCGGTGGCGTGACGCGGAGTGCCGGGTCGGTGACGTGACGTGACGCGGAGTGCCGGGTCGGTGACGTGACGTGACGCGGAGTGCCGGGTCGGGGACGTGACGTGGAGTGCCGGGTCGGTGACGTGACGCGCCGGTTGAGGTTGTCCCCCCCCCCCCCCTCCGGCAGCGTTCGGCTGCTTTGGCCAGCCGCAGCCGCAGCAGCAGCAGCAGCAGCAGCAGCCGGCGGCCGACCAGAGTCAGACGCCGGCCCTGTACAGCGCCATGCTGAACGTCACCATCTACCGGGACGAGCGGGACTCCATCCTGGCCAAGTGGAACCAGCTGCAGGCCAAATGGGGCGTCGGAAAGGGTGAGTGGAAATACTGTCGTCATCTGCTGTCAGCAGGGCGCGGCCGGCCCCGCGTTTATGTCGATCCCACACGTTGCCTGGATGATACCTGCTCAAGCTCAGAGTCTTTCTCTAGCTGGCTGTGTGGCGTGGCGATCAATGGCATACGGTGACCATAATACCACACTTGGGCATGTGGCGCCCATGGTATGCTGTAACGGACCACAGGCTTGTGCTTGGAGCCAAAATGGCGTCGGCGCCGACGGTGTCATATCCTGAATATGTGTGTGCACGTGCGTTCGTCGTCAGGTTTTTACACGATGGGTCCGCCGGTGGAGCTAGGTTCCGACAACCCGTTCTGCGTGATGAAGGCGGTCGGCTACGCGCGGCTGCCGACGGCCAAAAACGACGACGGTCTGGTGTCGCTGCGGCTCAACAAGAAGGAGGCCGACGTCAGGTGAGACGGGAGGCGTGCCGCTGGCCGACGGGAGGTGTGCCGCTGACCGACGGGAGCGTGTCGCTGACCGACGGAAGCGAGCCGCTGACCGACGGGAGCGTGCCGCTGACCGACGGGAGTGTGCCGCTGACCGACGGAAGCGTGCCGCTGGCCGACGAGAGCGTGCCGCTGGCCGACGAGAGCGTGTCGCTGGCCGACGAGAGCGAGCCGCTGACCGACGGAAGCGAGCCGCTGACCGACGGAAGCGAGCCGCTGACCGACGGAAGGCGAGCCGCTGACCGACGGGAGGCGAGCCGCTGACCGACGGTAGCATGCCGCTGACCGACGGAAGCGTGCCGCTGACCGACGGAAGCGTGCCGCTGACCGACGGAAGCGTGCCGCTGACCGACGGAAGCGTGCCGCTGACCGACGGAAGCTTGCCGCTGGCCGACGGGAGCGTGCCGCTGGCCGACGGGAGCGTGCCGCTGACCGACGGAAGCGTGCCGCTGACCGACGGGAGCGTGCCGCTGGCCGACGGGAGCCGATCTCCAGCAGAGGCAGCACGTAAATGCGTGGGGAAGCTTTTATCAACCCCGACTCCGCAACCCTGAGCCCACACCGGTGCGGCGATGCATCCGATGTGTCGCCATCACCTGGTAAGCATGATAAATGTGATAAATTTGTTCTGCGCGAAAATTGTTAATGCTGACCAAACCAAGGCGGACAAATGAACTCCGAAAAGGGATAACCAGCGGCTCGTCGCCGGTATGCGTGGCTGGCCATGTGCGTGGTGTGACGGGCCAGCCCGTCCCGCTGACATCCCGCTGTCTCCCGCAGGAGCGGCCAGCAGCAGATCGTCAGCACCGTGTCCAAACTGCTGGAGAACCGGCCGTCCCTCTCTGTCTGCGTTGAGAGCGTGCAAGCCGTCAACCCGGAGAAGACCGAGATCCAGATATACGTGCAGGAGCGCAGCGCCAACGGTACGGGCTCCGTTCCGCTCCTGGCCAGGGTGTCCGTCTGCAGCGCCGTGTGCAGATGGAAACGGATCGTAGATTGCCGTGTTGTGCGGTCATCGTCGGCAGAGTGCGGCTGGCTGGGACCAGGCTGCGTCGCTTATGCAGGTCTTAACATAGGCGTACACAAGGGGGGGGGGACTAACGGGGCAATTGCCCCCCCCCCCCCCCCCGAAGGTCTGTACGTGCCCCCTTTGGTAAACAAAATGAATGATTGTTTTTAAAGAGAAAAATGCTGAAATATGCCCTTTTAAAAATATAGTGGGCCAAATCCGGTGATTTTTTGGTGGGGGGTACTTTATGCCCCCTGAATAAAAATTGCCCCCTCCTGGAGTAAATCCTGGGTACGCTACTGGGTCTTAAAGGGATATTGCCACCTCGCGGGCCAATATGGAGTTTTTGGTGTGTATCGGTCGATTAAGCGTGTCCGATTTCACCTGCAAAATTTGGGTCCCGAAACTCCCCCCATTAGATAAAAAATACATTTGCACCACTCATGATTGGCACAAATTCCTAAAATTGGAGTCGCCTCATCACTATTTAGAATCACTTCTTTGCGGACTATTATTTTCTTTTGAATGTTGCAAACTCAACATCACCATTCAGTCAGTGAACTTTACAATTAAAAAGCGTATGCAGTTAATTATATTTTCTACAACCTTAGTCTCTTTCATAATAAAACAGCAAAAATTGCTATGGCTCGACTTTGGGACCGTAGGAGATTTGTGACCTATACCTTATAACACAGACAGACTTTTCAAGGTCAAGTCTCGCGAATTCGGACGCTTCGGCTTTGGGCGGGCGCCAATTTCACAGCCAAACTGGATGAGAGCGGCCATCATGAATCTAGTACTGAGCACAGCTGGGACCAACGTTTTGGAGTCAGAAATAAATACAAAATGCTTTGCCGATACACTGCTTTAGGTGCTGCAGGAGCAAGTTTGAGCTTGAGCATACATGATTGTTGATCCTCACCATTCATTTAAGTTGCATTTTAGAAATCCTCCGGAGGTGGCAATATCCCTTCAACGCGCGGTTGATTTATCCTGGCAGTGGTAAGATGCTCGTTCGTTGATTCTGAAACCGCCAAACCAAGCACAAGCCCATCCAACTCCCTACACGCACCATATGGTCGGATTGTGTGCCTGCCCAGCGTCCTGCTTGTGTCAGCTGTCTGCTGGTCCGTCCGTCCTGTTGGCGGCGGCGGCGGTGGTGGTGACTGTCTCCCCCCTCCCGGCAGGCGCTGTGCGGCGGGTGCCGGCCTCGGACCTGTGCTCGCACCTCTCGGCGCCGGCCCAGCGCTCCCAGCTGGCAGCCGTGGCGCTGGACCAGCTACACGCGCTGGTGGCGCCCTCTGCCGAGCAGCTGCAGCTCTACATGGACAACCCGCCGGCAGGTCCGTGCCCAATACTGTCCCAGCGCCGGTGACAGAGGTTCACACAAGCGTGTCCACCACCGCACCCGTCCCAGTCACGCTCCGGCCAGCCGAGCCGGCCACCATTGAACCCGTCCCAGTGACGCTCCGGCCAGCCGAGCCGGTCACAACGCCTGTACCGATGCACCCGTCCCGTGGCCCGAGCACGGCCGCGTTGCGTTCCCGCCCCGTATAACTGGCAGGGCCTAATCTTCACCACCCCATTCTCTTGTCCGAGTCTCTGATCATCTTGAAGTGAGTCGTTTCATTAGTTGGTTCTCGCCCTCGCTGTATATTTCCATTCATCATTGTGTCGTTGCAGGCATCGACAAGCTGATCTGGGAGCAGGCGAAGAAGGACAACCCGGACCCGATGACCATGATTCCTGTGCCGATGATCGGGTTCAATGAGCTGCACAGGAGGACTCAGTGTCAGGTTGGTGGTGTTGAATATGAAGTGCGGCTGAAGAGAATTAGATCGACTGAACTGGGACATCAATTCCCGTTCAATGACACGTGTGCTGCGCATCTCACAACTTGTTCGCGGTAGCCATGATCTATGGTGAGGAGTCTGTCCGGACGTAACTTGATCTGACCCTCCGGAGGAGTGCGTTGACACTGACCTGACCTGGCCTGACCCACAGGAGCAGGAGAACGTGAACCAGCAGCGGCGGCTGGACCTGATAGCGTCCGACATCTCCGACCTGCAGAAGACACAGGCGGCCACGGCGGCACGACTCAGTCAGCTGAAACGGGCCAACCTGGAGCTGTCGCACCGCGCGCTGCAGGTACTGTGCCCCGACCTGACCTAATCCGAGTTAACTGTCACACTGCACTCTCACCGTGCCTGGCTCTGCCCCTCCTGGCCTGGCCTCGACCACCAAGCTCGCGCCATCATCTCTGGTATTATATGGTAACGTTCTTTTCCTACCTCAATGACCAGCAATTTCAGTCGTGTGGCCACGCTCGAGTTGGTAGCGTTCGATGCTGGGGGACGTTTATTGTGCATGCGCGCCAGGCTGGATGTCGAGTCACTCACCGTGATTTGGCTTTCGTCTTTGCCAGCCTGCATGTTGACCGGCGATTCGTCTGTGTGTTGTCCAGGTGCTGGTCCGTCAGGAGATGGTACGGAAGCAGGGCTGGAGTATCCAGCCGCACGAGGAGCGGCTGCGGGTCCAGCTGGAGGCGCTCCAGGACGAACTGGCCACGCCCACCCAGTTCAAGGGTCGTCTGAACGAGCTGCTGTCGCAGACCCGGCTGCAGAGTCAGCAGGCGGTGCAGCGCGGCGAGCGCTACTCGCTGGAACCGGCCGGCCGGGACGAGGTGCGCCAGCTGCTGCGTGCCCAGCAGAACGGCCTCCAGCAGCTGATAGCCGTGGTGCAGACCGATCTGACCGACCTGGAGACCATCCGGCACGGCCTGGAGCACGCGCCCAGACGCTGACCGACGCCACGCCGCCGCTGCGTCACCGCCGAGTGTCGAGTCCTCACGGAGAGGGACCAGGGTGGTTCTGCGGCTGGACTGTCAGTGCATATATGCAGTGTTGAGAGGTCGCTCGGCGCTGCTTGGACAACAGAGGGCGCTAGGTTCGCCGCGCTGGATAGGAACCTGGTCTGGTACCGTTGTGCAGGCAGGCACCGGACTGACACTGCTGGCGCGAGGCGTGGGGCGTGGGGTCGTCACTTCACGCAGCACTCCACGCAGCGCCATTCTGTGATGGAAGTGTTGGCCGTGATAGTGTCGGAAACGGGCAGACGGTGCGCCGTGGGGTGTCGAGAACAGGCAGACGGTGCGGCGTGGGGTGTCGAGAACAGGCGGACGGTGCGCCGTGGGGTGCCAGGACGGACTCTTGACCAGTCTGTCGATCTGAAGCGTCGTTCTGGGTCCTGCTGAGGAGTCGCTGCACTGTGCTGTTGATCGGCGTCTCAATGCTGTGACTTGCTTCAGCCGTGACGACTGCCGAGCCATATCGCCGCATCTCCGCCAGCTGCGGTAGCTGCTGTGCTGGCTGGTCGTCGGGACTCGGGAGTGACGGGACTGTCGTTACTCGCTGAATGACGCCTCCACAGCGGGACCATATAGTCAGCTGGTGCAGCCATGTTCGGCCGTCCTGCGGCAGACTGGGAATTTGGTAAATTTTTGAGACTGGGTTCAAATAATTTCACTCTTATTTTTGTCTGAGAATTTGCTCTATTTTCACCTGATCTTACTGATATTGTGGTTAAAATAACATGCCATTCTCGCAAGGATTTCGTTTCTATTTATACCTATTATTAATTTTTGCTTTCCAAGTAAAATAATTTTTCAAAAAATGAAAATCTTATTTTTCCTAACAATAACCAACTTAATTTTATCTCTCCACCTATGCACTTTTACTCTCCGGGACCAGGCCATGACAGAATAAATCCAACCCTGTGACCTGCGGTGTATCGGTACTGGAGAAACCGTGGTGATGAGGAGATCGTTTAGGTGACCTGCGATTGTTGATGCTGTTATCAAGCTACGGCGAATAAAGTGCTGAAGTTGTTCAAGGAGTGTCATGCTAAACACTACCGTCAACCAGATCATCCAATTGCATCTCATGGGCAATGATTGGACATACACTCGAATATTTTACATACCTACGTTAAAGGACAATTAACTTAACCCGCGCATTGCAGGGGGGTTGATTTCCGCCCCCTCTCCCCCTCAGGTTTTTCTCAAGTAGCAAAAAAACTTCGGCGCGCAGCGCCGCCGGGTTTTGGGACACCTGTTAGAACATCAATTGCGCACACTGCAAAAAAAAAATTGACCTGGTCATCTCAGGTCAGGTCACCAGACCAGGTCAAGTGACCCCATCTCCAAAAACGTTTGCAGTTGTGCCAAAGCCAGAGTTTATCACTGATAAGTTTGATATCGGTGACCTAAGGTCAGGTCAATTTCGTGACCTCCCCATAATAAGTCAATGGGGAAATATTGCAATGCTTCCTATTTCAAGAATATGCATGCTATTAGTCCAATTACTTCTGGATCATGTTATTATAGGATGTTCTTGATGATCCAAGTGTAAGTTTTGTTCAGTGACCCCTATGGGGTCATTTGAGGTCATCCGAGTTCACCATCACTTGTTTGTCAATAACTCGCGACATAAGGAAGATAGAGAAGTAAAACCGACAGAAATGTGTTTGTCTCGTCGATACACGTCTCCCTATATGCAACATGACATACTTGGGTCTTGACCTCAGGTCAAGGTCACGTGACCTGTGGTCAAATTTTTTAATTGACCTAACAAGGTTACCATGTATATCAATCGAAGCGCCTTGACGAGCCAAACATAATGGCGTAAACAGTTTTCTGTTAGCTTTATTTGGTTAAAAGTAATTAGCGAAAAACAGTTTTGCAGAAAAGCAGCATTTTCCCCTTTTTACCTCTGGAGCCTCACATATTGAACTGAGATCAAATTTGAGGACACCTCGTCGATTGCAAATTTAAATGGCTGGCGATCGCTTGTTGCTGTTTGTTTCTAGCTAGCATAGTTCCCGATATATATGGCAATTTCTGGAGCGAAGTCCTAAAACAGGAACAAAACTGGAAACTTTGACCTTTCATGACCTCTGGTGACCTGAATTTTGACCTGACCTAAAAAAAATACTGAAATACTTTTGATAGAACTTGTATCAAGCTATCAAACGCCGTTTTCCGCTTGCCGCTACGTAGCGTAGTTTTCGAGATCTCACGGGGGGGGGGGGGGCGGAAATCAACCTCCCTGCAGTTCGTGTTCGGCGCAAACCCCCTGCAGTGCGCGGGTTAAAGGTATGATGGACAGTTTATCAAAATATACTCTATATTTCAAACGGAATGTTTGAATCCTCATACACCGCTATAGGAAGCTGTATCGGTTATAGGTTCGGTTGGACTCGACACCTTTGTTTGTCATATGCTAAAATTGTTTTCAAGACTCGACCACCTATTGCATACATTATTCTTACATGCTCTAAATCTTACTCTATTCGGATTCTATTTGACATACTCTTTCGCCTCTCCTAGCCACCAATTCCATCGATCCAGTTGGGGCAGAGAACGAGACAGTCACCGTGTACGGCTTTCAGCCCCTGGTCGTGCTATTCTCGGCACAGCGGCCGGCTCATCTAGGCACAGCGATATTAATTACGTCGTTTCTCTAAAGAGAGGCGCAATGATCGAGCCGATTTGTCCACGGTTTTAGTGAGCGTTGGCGTAACAATGGGATACAAATGTGCAATGCCGCGCTTAGCGATTCTATGAAACTTGGGAGCCAAACTAAACACGATTCTGCTCCATTATCTGCGCCCCCCTGCGCAGTTCGCAGTTCAGATTGGAATTCACTTCCAGGAGCGTCGTCACAAAATTTGGAGTGGGGGAGGGGGCAGCCAGGTGGTTAGCCTCCGCTCCCATAGGGCTAAAGTAAAAATCCTGCTAATCTGGGGCGGGGACGATCCCGGTCGGCCTCCCAGCCCCCCCCCCCCCCCCCCCCGGTGACGACGCCCCTGCACCTTTCGCTCGCCTTGGTTCGAAAATAGAGTCCTGTCGCGCAGTGGCTATAAGTTATGGCACACACAGCAAGCAATATGTCATATATGAGAAGAGAAAAAACGTGTCATCATTCAGCACCCTGGTTCTCCTGTTTCATCTGGTCGTAGATGACGAGTGAAAAGTTAGCGGTCGATTCGATACATTCGATATTTTTTTTTAATATTTAGTCCGAATGTTCTGTGTGGATGGATTTCCGAGGTCAGGACCCACGCTAAGCAGAGCTTGTTGCGCAGGTCCTGACCTCACCACCCGATCGCGCAATTCCTGTTGGCCGGCAGAATTTAGAGACGAAAGTTTTACGTGCCCGAAATACCTGGACACGGTCCGCCCCGCTCACTGACGTCATTTGACCTTGAGTGCGACCGCTGCCACCGGCCGCAGGCCATCCCAGTCAGAAGCAAATAGCGAGCGCCGAAGCGACTCGAACCCGGGCTGCCACTACCGAGATAGGTCAGAAGTCCAGCGCTCTCCCACTGAGCTACCGGGGCGGACTTCGCAGAATTTGTAAAGTTAGCAGTAGTTAGCAGGCAGCAGCCGATTGAGATGCGAGACATTCGACACATTCAGCACTCACATGTATAGTTAGCAGACGATTCGGGACATTCGATACATTCGATACATTCGCATGTATAGTGACAAGCTGATTCGAGACATTCGACACATTGGATACATTCGTAAAAATGGTATTGTTCGCAGCCGACTCGAGATATTCGACGAGTGAAAAATGAGCGGTCGATTCGATACATTCGATACATTCGACACTAACATGTATAGTTAGCAGACGATTCGATACATTCGATCACAGATAACAGGAGACCTGGATTTGACACGAAATTCAGGTCACTGCAGTACGGGCAGAAATTTGAAACGGAGCTGTTAACACTTTTATGTCTCGGCTCGTGAAAATGCGAGTCGAACACAGTCGTTCACTGCTGTGCTTAAAATAAGAGGCCGAATATTTCGTGTCAAATCCAGGTCTCCTGTTATCTGTGATTCCATACATTCGCATGTATAGTGACAAGCTGATTCGAGACATTCGACACATTCGATATATTCGTCAAAATGGTATTGTTTGCAGCCGACTAGAGATATTCCACGAGTGGAAAGTTGCGGTCGATTCGATACATTCGCAGAAATTGTAAAGTTAGCAGCCGATTCGAGACATTCCACACATTCGACACATTCGACACATTCGATACATTCGCATGTATAGTGACAAGCTGATTCGATACATTCGCAATCTGTTGCTGATCTCCACAACATAGCTAACATCATATATGCGTACCCAAGGGGGGGGGGGGGGGGGGCAAACGGGGAAATTGCCCCACCCCCCTGAAGGTCCGTTCGTTCCCCCTTGGCCGTATGTGCCCCTTTAGAAATAGGGCCCGAAAGGTCCTATTTCGAGTGAAAAAATGGATGATTTTTTAAAAAGAAAACGCCCCCTGGTTATTGGCGTTGAACGCCCCCTGGTTATCTTCCGAACCAATGATCACCGCGAGACGCGAAAGATGGCATTCGAAAGCTCTCAATGAGACAAATCCAAATCATGCAAAAAATGTCAAAGTAAGGTCAAATGTCAGGTCACAGTCAGGTCAAAGGTCAAAATCGGCGTATTTGAGTTTAAGGGTCATACTTTCCATCCAAAGCCTTCGATTGCGACCAGTTTCACCCAAGTGCTGCCAAAGGTATGATACATATCCCGCATGAGCTAAAGTGAGATTGTTGGTCAAGGTCAAGGTCAGGTCACAAAAGGTCACTTTGCTCAAAATATCTACGAAAGTCATGCAACACATGTTTTATGGGTTATTTTCCACGTATAATTCGATAGTGATAGTCATTTTACCACCTGACTTCACTTCCGTGAAGTAAATGTAAATTTTAGGTCAAATTCAGGTCACCGAAGGTCAAAATTTTAAATTGTTAAATCTAAACAAAAAAGGCATGTTGCTAGATCAGTTTTGTCTCCGAAATACAGTGGTGGCATTTATTTGTCTGTATCTAGTCAATAAAAGTCAAACACCGCAATTTCAAAATATGACGTCATGAGTTACCCATACTTTAGATGTCATAAGTCTGTCAAAAATGGAGATATCAGTTTGAAATTTGGTATGGTAGTTGACAATGTATGGTTCTCTGACATATATTCCGTTTTTTTGAATATTTTATAAATTTGTTGATTTTGTGATAATTTCCCCCCCCCCAAAGCTTTTTTTTAGTTTTTTTTGGGGTCAAAAACTACAATTTTAAAAATCCGAGATAGCAGGTTTGTAGCCGTTGCAATTTTCTATCTTGTGGCGTTTTTCGATTGCATATTTCTTCAAATGTAGCATTTGTACGGCCCGGAAAAGTTTAGCTGATTTTGGTGTAAAACTCGTGTGTAGTGACGTCACTAAATTCACTATAATTCGAAAAAAATACGACGAAATTTCTTCATTTTAGCAACACAAGACGTAAAAATGATCGATAAGAAGGTACCCGAGGTTTCAGGTTGATAGCGTTTTTTTTTATAGCAATTGCGAAAATTCATCAGGGGGGGGGGCGTTAAACGCCCCCCCCCCCAGTCAATGGCGAGTTAACATACCCAAGAGCGGATCCAGCCGGCCGTTTTTTTTTGGGGGGGGGGCAAACCGTTTTTAGCGGACCTTACCTACCCCAAATTTCGAATTTCTTCCCGGATTTGGGTCACTTTATTTTGCAACCACACAATTTCTAATTATTTATTTATTTTGATATTTTTTTTTTTAGCTTTTCGACGTTTTGGGATATCGAAAAAGGAAAGATGTCAGCTTGCCGTTTTATTGTTCCGACATTGCCTTACACTGAGCAAAACTATGTCAATTGTCAGCTGTACCCAGGGGCGTCGCCGATAATTTTTTAGTAGGTGATGGGCTGAAATGATGCAAAAAATGTATCCCTTATTTTTTAATGCGTTTATTTAAGCCTTTGCAACATTTTTAATGTGGATTTTCATGTTATAGTAGGTACTTGTTATTTAGCGCCGCGAAGCGGCGCGAAATTTTTACGGGTTTGCCTGATAACATCCAGAAACATAGGCGGTGGGCCTTCTAGAGAATAAGAAGCTAAACATGCTATTCATTCAATTCACCGTTACAACGAACCGAAGCAGGTTGAAGCAGGTAACGAAGCAAGAAGAGGCTTCGTTATGACGATGGCCACCGATGTGACGCCGCGAAGCGGCGTGTAAATTTTAATTTTAGGTCGTGGAAAACACAATTTTAATATTGGAACCAGACCGTGAGTGGAACCAAGCCTCAGGTTACCCCTTTTCCTGGTTGCACATCTTGGTATGATTAAAAAAATATTGAAATTAAGGTAGTTTTTCATATACATATTCCTCGGATAGTAAATTACGATGACCGGTGGCAGTCAGCGCTAAATAGTGCATATGATAGTAACAACTGTATACATCATACCTATGTACCGAACTGTAACAAACAACTGGTAATTCAGTGCAAATGGTTTGAAAGTAGCAAGAGTCAGAACGACTTGTCCGCACATAAATGGTCCCTGCGGATCTGGAGGAGCCTGGGGCGAGATAGCTTGGGGAGATGGTCCTGGCCTGGTCGCACCATTAGCTCTTCGGTCCAGCAAGTTAGGCACCGCTGGAGCAGCTTCCGGGTGCCGATGTCCGCGTCTGCGTTCGCGTCGCCTGTTTTCGGAACTCGGCAGACTAGCTAAACATGTAGCCCGCTTGAAAGTTAATATTTGATGAAGGGAGTGGGCCCTGGGGCTAAATTAGGTACCGCCAAGAAGAGACTCTGCCAGACACCTAATGAATTAATGTTCCCATTTTCCAAATTTGTATAAGCAATTGCGTGTTGTGTCATGCCGTGAAGCGACGCGTAATTGTCAAGTTTTTCACTGTGGATAGCTGGATTTTGACTGCTGCAAAGGCAATTTTTACAACTGTACGTCGGACCGTTGGGGATCATAGTTTCAGGACCTGGGGGGGGGGGCATGGCCCCTTTGCCCCCTGGATCCGCCCCTGAACATACCCCTCATTTGAAAGCCCGCGGCATGGCGAGGTAAACAATAGTCCAGTTTTACATTATCTTCCTTTATTTGCATTTTGCTTTATACCTTCGCCAACATACTACGGTTCGAAGCCAACTTGAAACATTTTTGGCCTCCTTACGCCACGGCCTTTCAAATGAGGGGTATGTTTGCTATGTTTTGGTGTTTAGTACATGTTTGCTAATTTATCGAATGTCTCGAATCGGCCACAAACTTAACACATTTTGCTAATGTATCGAATGTATCAAATCCCTCGAGTCGGCTGGGAAAAGTGTCGTTCCGGCGAATGTACCGGACATCTCTAGTCGGCTGCGAAGAATACCGTTTTGACGAATGTATCGAATGTGCCGCATATCTCAAGTCGGATGCGAACCGTAGGCTATTGGCGAAGGCTATCAAGTAAACAAAGGAAGATAGTGTAAAACTGGACGATTTTGTTTTACCTCGCCATGCCACGGGCTTTCAAATGAGGGGTATGCTTGTTATATTGTTGAGATCAGCAACAGTTTGCGAATGTATCGAATGTGTCGAATGTTTCAAGTCGGCTGCGAACCGTAGGATGTTCAGTTCAGTTCAGTTCATATATTTGCGAATCATTCCACGTTGTGGTTTAGTGTTTGATTCGTTTCCAACACTACACAAGTACAACTGTCAACACAAGTACAACACTAACACCGTGAATATGAGTACATAGATACATACACAGACATCGTTCAAAGACGCTAATATAGATGTCTAAATCAGACGCTAAATGTTAATGCAGATGCTAATACAAATGCTAAATAAATCATCTTTGCGCCGTGCTGAAAGATGATTTGTTGGCGAAGGTATCAAGCAAACAAAGGAAGACAGTGCAAAACTGGACTATTTTTTTACCTCGGCATCCATGTCACGGGCATGGTGCACGCCATGCATGCCTCGCCACGCCATGCATTTGCAAACAAATGAGGAGTATGTTTATTGTTTGCTATGTTTTGGTTTTCAGTACACGTTTGCTAATTTATCGAATGTCTCGAATCGGCCACAACCTTAATAAATTTTGCGAATGTATCCAATGTGTCGAATCCCTCGAGTCGGCTGGGTAAAGTGTCTGGGTAATGTATCGAATATCTCTAGTCGGCTGAGAACAAAACCAATTTGACGAATGTATCGAATTAGTCGAATGTCTCGAATCAACTTGTCACTATACATGCGAATGTATCGAATGTATCGAATGTCTCGAATCGTCTGCTAACTATACATGTGAAAGTGTCGAAGGTGTCGAATGTCTCGAATCGGCTGCTAACTTTACCATTTATGCGAATGTATTGAATGTGTCGAATGTATCGAATCGACCGCTAACTTTTCACTCGTTAAAATATAAAATATGAGCTATCCGAAAGCTTTCATTCAATTTTACAACACAAAATCGCAATAAAATCGACAGCATTTTCGAACTATACCAGTAAGGCGCCGTAGTTGGCGATGAACGAGCGAGCGCGAAGGAAATGTAGGGTGAATTTCAACTCGATCGGGCAAGTAGTTTCAGAGATACAAAAAAGGTGCGCACGTGCAGAGGCACCCCACCCTTACTTGTGGGAAAGTGGCGGGAGAGAGGTCCCTTTCATTCAATTTTAATTCAATTTCAATTTAACCACACACCCAAATTTTAACACAACCGGCTCAGCCGTTCATGAGATATATAATAGGGGTGTGCACGTGCTCACGTGCAGAGGCAGCCCACCCCTGACTTGTGGGAAAGTGGCGGCTGAGAGGTCCCTAACCACACACCAAATTTGAACACAATCGGCTCAGCCGTTCCTGAGATATAGAATAGGGGTGTGCACGTGCGCACGTGCAGATTCACCCCACCCCTAACTTGTGGGAAAGTGGCGGCTGATGGGTCCTTAACCACACACCAAATTTGAACACAATCTGCCCAGCCGTTGCGGAGATATTGCGAGAAAACACTTTTCAACACCCCTCACGCGGCACGCGCCACGCGCAGTGGTAGTGACCCACATGAGTCGGCACTGGTCTCAAACAGGGTAGGTTGGACGGGGCTACTCAGCAAAGAAGCCCGCTTGTCAATCGGATGTGCGGTTGCAGAGATATGAGCTTCTCAAAAGCGTCGTCACGGGTCGGGTCGGGTCGGGTCGGGTCGGGTCGGGTCGGGTCGGGTCGGGTCGGGTCGGGCCGCTCATATTCAGATTTTTTCCCATATACCACGGAAGGACGAGCGAGCGTGAAGCGCTCGCTCGTAATACAAAACACTAGGATTAAATATATTGCTAAACGTTCCACAATCATATGCTACTAAGGCGATTACCTATATTCTGCTAACTTTTCATGGAAGATGCTGCAGTTTTGAATTGTTATTAAAATTATAAATACAATACAAAGTGTTATTAAAGGACGGGTTGATAATGGTTCCGCTGGCCAAATATTCAGTAGGTACTGACCACAGCTGAGACGCAGGTTTCGAAAACAGGATAAATAAAACCGATGGAGCAGTCACTTTCCGAAAGTTCGGGGGACGTAGGCATTCTGAAGTCAATTCTTTCCATGCAATCCCAAAATAGGCGTAATTTTAGATTTGAAAATGTTGGGTGAACGCGTCCCCACTTTCGACGCCCAATGAATAAAACCCATTCAAGTAGCTCGCTGTAGATGACGCGGATGTTATGAAAAATGTTAGTAGGTACAAGTGAATAAAAATTCACAACATTCATTTCAGGTGGATTTTACCATCTGATCAACACGGGATAATATCCCTGTTAGCAGGGCCGTACCTACCCAGGATTCGCTCCAGAGGGAGGGGGGGATTTTTTGATCAGGGGCCCATAAGGTACCCCCACCCAAACAACTCACCGGATTTGGCCTACTACATTTTTAGGAGGCTCATTTTCAACAGCAAACAAAAACAAATTATCTCGACCAGCCTGACTGACGGGCACTGCTTTGTCCTGTACCGGGGGTCCGGACCCCTGTGTTCAATACCAATACCCGGGGACCCCTGTATTCAACTGCAGTACCACTACTAGGGGGCCCCTGACCGACAAAGGGGTTTATGATAGTCCCAGGGGCCACCAATATGCCGGCAAGAAGAGCCCTCTGGCTATCATGTGGGGGGCCCGTGCCTATTCGCTTCCAGCTAATGGGGCCCCCTGACGGGCACGGGTCACGGGCCCCTATATTGTACCGGGTACCCCCTGCCTGGCACCAGGGGCCCCTGTACTCAGTAGCACTACCCGAGGCCCCTGATCGACAGGGGGTGTATCATTGTCTCAGGGGACCCCGAGTGGCGCAAGAGGCCCCTTGTATCCGCCCCTGGGGGCCCCCAGGTGAGGATAATTTTAGGGGAAAAAACGAATAAAGTTGAAAATGGGGCCTACTGAAAACAAAGTGGGCCAAATCCGGTATGTTAATCGATTTTTTTTTTTGGGGGGGAGTATGAGTATGCATGTTGTACCCTCGGGGGGGGGGGGGGGAGTTGTTGGGGGGGGGGGGGGGGGTATGTAGGTTGGACCCTCGATTTGTAACAGGCCCTTTTGGGGGCCTGGACAAATTTCCATGGGTCAAGTCGTCGCTCCAGGGGCGTTCATCCATGAATCCCCAGATGGGCCTTCCAAGGGCCCTTCGGGCTCTATTGCCAAAGGGGCATATACTGCCAAAGGGGCTCGTACGAACCTTCGGGGGGGGGGGGGCAATTGCCCTGTTTGGCCCCTCCCCCCCTGGGTACGCCTGTGCCTGTTAGTAACGTCGGCAGAAGGTTGGTGTAGCTGAGAGATCGCTTCTCGCCACGGAAGCTAACCAGACGCTGAAATACCGCTACGCTCCCGATCGACACATCTCCCGCCCCCGCGTACCAGTCCGTGCCATGCAACCGCCAGAGGTCTATAAATGGCGAGATTTGTCGCTCACAGTGGCGGATCTAAGGTTGGGCAAAATGGGCAATTGCCCCCCCCCCAAACGAAATATCGGTAGGCAAACGTATGTTTTTGCCCCTCCCAAACCGATCCGGCAGGTTGTGATTTTTGTCCTAGTACAGTGGCGGATACATCTTTCTTCGATAATATGTTTTCTGTTTATTTTAACAAGGAGAGACAGCCAAAAAACGAAGTAAGAGTCCAGACTGTTGTTGATTCAACACTGATTGAATCGATTTGAATCGATCAACCAAAATTCATTGAATAAAAAAATAATTGATTCACCACGAATTTTTTTGATTCATGAATCGTGATTGAATCAAAACCCGTATCAAATCAAGGCTGATTGAATCAAAAGACTTAACCATTCTTAACGATTCAAGTACACTGGTAAATTGTACAAATACGTACAGTCCCAGTGGCTACATTCATTTATACTGAAATAGTATTGTTGTAACCAAGGGCGGATCCAGCCGGCCGTTTTTTTTTTGGGGGGGGGGGGCAAACCGTTTTTTTAGCGGACCTTACCTACCCCAATTTCGAATTTCTCCCCGGATTTGGGCCACTTTATTTTGCAACCACACGATTTCGATTTTTTCCCCATTTTTTTAATAGGTTTTCGACCTTTTGGGATATCGAAAAAGGAAAGATGTCAGCTTGCAGTTTGTATTGTTCTGACATTGCCTTACACTGAGAAAAACTGTCAATTGTCAGCTGTACCCAGGGGCGTCGCCGATAATTTTTGAGTGGGGGTCGGCTGAAATGACGAAAAAATGTCCCCCAATTTGTTATGCGTGTATTTAAGCCTTTGCAACGTTTTTAATGTGGATTTGCATGTTATAGTAGGTACTTG
Organism: Chirona hameri; assembly: GCA_036785665.1. NCBI lineage: Eukaryota > Metazoa > Arthropoda > Thecostraca > Balanomorpha > Balanidae > Chirona > Chirona hameri. The sequence goes on from JAXIVJ010005806.1 coordinate 23,611, forward strand.
TTATTTAGCGCCGCGAAGCGGCGCGATTTTTTTTTGGCTCGGGTTTGCCTGATAAAACCCAGAAACATAGGCATTTTTAGCTTCTTAGCCTTGTAGAGGATAAGAAGCTAAAAATGTTATTCATTCAATTCAGCGTTACGACGAAACGAAGACGATGACGATGGCTTCGTTATGACGATGGCCACTGATGTGACGCCGCGAAGCGGCGTGAACATTTTAATTTTAGGTCGTGGAAAACGCATTTTTAATATTGGAACCAGACCGTGAGTGGAGCCAAGCCTCAGGTAACCCCTTTTCCTGGTTGCACATCTCGGTATGATGCAAAATGTTGAAATGAAGGTAGTTTTTCATATACATTAGCCTCGGATAGTAAATCACGATGGCCGGTGGCAGTCTGCGCTCAATAGTACATATGATAATAATAACTGTAGTCTGTAATTTAGGGCGGGTCGACCAAAATATTTTGCAATTGAAGAGTGAAATTTCTACGGGCTACACCATTAGAAGGTTACATGATTTTTTTGCAGATTTAAAAAATAAAGTTTAAAGGTGCCCGTCGGTCGATTTATCCATGTACTTTTGGGATTTTTTATCATTTTTTTTTTTAGATGAAAAACTCATGACTGAATTTTAAATACAATTTTATGTGATTCTTCGTGTGCTAATTGACCGCAAGTATAAGTTTGGTGTCTTTGTCACGTAAACTGCGACCGGAAATAATTGTTGAATCCATAGATTTGACGTCTACCGCTCGCAGCGCCATCTCTTGAGCAAATATGCCAACTCTACTCTGAGCGCTGATTTCCGGCTGCTGAAGCCTACCAACCAACGGGGGTTGGCCACAATTATCAGGAAATACTGGATAATGGTGCTTAGCTGTTCCGCTGTTATCACCACTAAATATACTCGCCCTACCAAGCAGCATAACTGATACCACTAGTCACGAAAGGTAAAGACAATACATACACTGAATTGTATTATTACTCGAAGCGAGATAGCGTCACACCATTGTCATACATCATACAATGATACAGTCAGTGCTCTCTGAACGAAGGGAAGCCCCTGTGCTGTAACACATACACTTAGCTAAGACTATACGCATACAAAACATACATACCGTGTACTTGTATCACTCAAAATGGAAATCCCGCTTGGATTCAAACACCGGCATGTCTCTGCGGTGTTTCAGCCAGGCGCATATGTACCCGTGGCGTGCGTCTTGGCCTACCACTGCAGATGCAGCTTGCGTCACCAACTGCACTGCTCGCTCTACTGCCTGTGTGTGCACTGGATAAGACGGCATTTTTTCACCCACGGAACATAGCTCTGGCTCGCTCAGTGACGCAGTTAGCGGCGGCTCAGTGATGTGTGTTTGTGACTAGTCTATGAGCTGCGTGTAATGTTCAGCATCGAAGTTGATCGCAGGCAGTTGATACGGCCGCAACTCGTCACTCGCCTCCTCCCTGCACTGGACAATCCGACATATTGCTTGCTGGCGAACAGCTCCGTCAGCATCAGCCAACATGGCCAGCAGAATGGCTTCCGGGTGCGCCCAGTAACCATTTCGTTTGATTACCGGACGGACAATGCTCTGGACCGAAAGCGGCAGATCACGTAGCAGTTCTACGCTGCGAAATACATTTTTCGACCCTTTTTTGCAGTTTGGGTTGCACTTGATTTCAAACCAGACAGGAACATAGTGGACCACGATGAACGTCGCAAGGGTTCGCAGATTATCACTAGGCTCGGCAGTTGAGACGTACAAACGCAAAATACGTGCTGCCAGTGTCAGCCATCTGGCCATATTTAAGGGGCCGATTTTTCGCGCCGCCAAATCACTTGGAACATTCCCGGCGATGATACCTGCCGCCAGGCGATACATAATATGCTGGTCGGTGCTAAAATCATTCACAATGTCTGGATCAAGCTCTGGAATATTGCCGGGTATGGCCTGAAATGACACGACTGGCTCCTGTTCGATATGTCCTGACAGATTTTTGCCTATGGGGCCACTAAATGACTTTGGACCAGTTGTCACACCATCAAGCTTTGTGAATAGCTCTCGCAAATTTAGTTCGTTTGAGTGAAGTTGACATATGAACCAATGAATCGGCTTGCCATTAAATAACTCAAATAAGCGGCACACACCGCCGTTTTTACCGGTATTAACTGCCGTTCCGTCGGCTCCGATGACTGCTATATCACCTCCGAACTGGGATGCTATAGACTGAAGCTGCTGAAAAATACTGTGTGCCTTGCCTGACGCTGGCGTAAAATGAGTCAAATACTGGCTACCGGGTTCCGCTACTACCGCAATGTGTTCTTCTATCTGATTGACCCTACTAGACGATCCCGCTGTGTTGTCTATCATAACGTATGATGTATCTTTACGTCCGTCAAAATAGAGTCCGGACAGGCCGGAGAGCTGCGCCTTTCGGCTCTCCGCCTCACTGTCTCTGGCAGTGAGTCTCGCCCTTTGAACCTTTTTGTGGTCAACCACAAACTGAGTGTTATCGTGCCCTATCCTTCCTATATCTAACTGAAACCCGTTTACAATGGCCGCGGCTGCGCGATCGGAAACGCCGAACCTATCGGCTGCCAATGCCGTGTTCCGTAGAGTGTCCGAGTTCACTTCACTGCGTCTCTCGTTGAAAGGCTGGTCGGACTGTATGGACGACTCAGTCTCGGACTTTCCTTCTACATCAGATACTGACTCAGATAGCGATACCTGCAAATAAGAGTAAAAATTATAAAAAAATAAGAAAATCAATGGAGTAATGCCGTCGACTCTACCTACAGTCGACTGCTACAGACAACAGTCAACACTGCAGTATAACTGGAAGAGCAAACATGACATAGACTCTTAGTCACATTCTATAAACATAATTGTTCTTTTTCTATAGCTTTGAAAGGTTTAAACCTGAATGAGTCATATTTACTTGAACATTGCATATTATTTTATATCATAAAAATATAAGTGAACAATATCCCATATTTGTATTAACGACGAATTTATTCGATATTTACCTCTGTGCTGACCTTTCGCTGTTCGGTAATATCCTGCAGCGCTGATTCCCGCTCCATTCTCTGGCTTCGCCGTTGACGACGCAGTGTCTCCACTCGGTCGACTCGGCCAAGGCCGAATTCCCTGTTGCCTCTCTGGTCCCGCAAAAACGGTACCTCCTCCGGTGGAACTTTGTCTGTTCTTGGACACGCACATTCTGAAGAATCATCGCTTTGCACCGAGCGATGTCGAAGAGTTTGGAGAACCAATTGTTCTCTCTCTCTAAGAATGTTGCATCCTCTCGTTGCCTCTTGTCGAACTTTTTTGTTTTCAGGTACCGTCTGTGACACACTTGACCCAGTTGGACTACCCGCCGCTGAGTTACAGTGGGGATACCCTCACCTGCCCAAACTTCGAGCACACGATCACACACCAATGTCTCGGTCTTTACAACTGTCATTTGCCGTCCAGATATAGCGTCAACTTGAGAACTCATCATGCGTACACAGTTAATGAAATGCTTTCGCGTTGGCAAAACGTTTTGTTCCAGGTCACTAGGTTGTCCTAGGAGGAAATGTTCATAATCATTACGTGTCACACGAGGCTTCTTAGGTTTCGGGGGAGTTGCCATCTTCCCTACTTTGGACCACATACAATGTCCCAGCCAAAAACGTACGCCGAATAGTGTTGATTATCCACTGCGCTATCGGGTAGGTACGTTGTCACAACTCACCAGTCACCACTGCGCACCAGAAATCCGCGTCTGCGAACACTGCGCGTCTCTGTCACACTGTGGCGTCTCGGGTGCGGCCCGACGGACCAGTCAGGTTAAGGCGGCCGCTCACTAGGCCATTCGGCGCACGGAGGTCGCGATATCGCTACGACTTTCCGCGCATCTTTAGCGACATTCCGCCTTCGCGTCAGCCGAAACGTCAAAAATCGCGGACGAATGTCGTCCGCCGGCCATCTGCGGACCGGCGGAAAAAAGCTGATTCGAACGAGCTTTTTTCGGCGACTGAACGCCGCGGAGCCGCGGACAACAAAATTGATCAGGCTACAGTGGCGAATCTATGCAAGACAGAGGTGCACATTTTGCACAGCATGCTCTTGCCGCTGTGAAATTTATTATGGAAAAGTTTCGTGGTTCTAAACTTGCATCTTCGTCGAAAAATGGCCATAATTAATTTACCTTGTGACAGGCTGTAGGCACAGGTTGCGACATGCTGTAGGTCGGCGGGGCGGAATCTCGCGAGCAGACAGCGCCGAATCCGCCGGAACAAGGACGATATTCAGCGGTATCGACGCGATTTTCCGAGGCGGAATGTCGCAGTATATCGCGCGCCGAATGGCCTAGTGTGCGGCCGCCTTTACCCTAGCCGGGGTAACCTGATCGCTTATTGTCCTGTTGTCGTGCGCTCCGCCGCCCCTCCCCTGCCCCCCCCCCCCCCCTCGGCGAGATGATGCCGCCGCCCCGATCGGGTGACAGACAAGCCACCAACCTCCTGTAGCTCCGCTAAAGTCCGTTTAGAGTTGCAGAATTCTGGTTCCAGCATATGAGACTGTACCAAGGGCAGTTTTCAGATTCGCTCAATAGATGGCGCTGATAGCGGCGACCGCCAGATCGCATAAAATGCACATCACTTTATAGACACAGTTGATGCGATAGAGTAACCACATTTGTAGCATGTGTTAATTAGAATACGGAGAATCTAGAAATATTACTTAAAGAAAATACACAATTTTAGATTATCTTCAAAACGTCTATTTTACCTAATTTCAATGCAATATTACCTTACAAATCGAGCGACGGGCACCTCCAAACCTTATTTTAAAAATCCGAAAAAAAATCATACGCACTTTAAATTGTATGCCCCGCAATATTTTTGCTCTTCAATTTGTATCACGAAAAAACCTCGCTCGTGACCCGCCCTAGTCTGTATACATACCTATGTACCAAACTGTAACAAACAACTGGTAACGGTGCAAATAGTTTCAAAGTAGCAAGAGGCAGACCGACATTTCCGCGCATAAATGGTCCCTGTGGATCTGGAGGAGCCTGGGGGAGATGGCTTGGGGAGATAGTCCTGGCCTGGTCCCCACTATTAGCTCTTCGGGCCAACAAGTTGGGCACCGCTGGAACAGCTTCCGGTTGCCGAAGTCCGCGTCTTTGCGTTCGCGTCGCCTTTTTCGGAACTCGGCAGACAAGCTAAACATGTAGCCCGCTTTAAAGATAATATTTTATGAAGAGAGTTGGCCCTGGGGCCAGCAATTACCGCCAAGGAGAGCCTCTGCAAGACACTTCATGGAATTAATTTTCCAAATTTGTATATGCAATTGCGAAACTTGTGTCATGCCGCGAAGCGGCGCGAAATTTTTCAGTTTTTGACTGTGGCTAGCTTGATTTTGACTGCTGCAATTTTGGGATGCCCAGTACCGTTCTAAAAACGCAAATATAGCATGCATTAGATTTCACGTCTTGGGGGGGCCAAAACATAGTTTGGCCCCTCCTTAAGCAGGCTTGGGGGGGGGGGGGGCATGACCCCGTTCGCCCCCCCCTGGATCCGCCCTTGGCTGTAACAATGTTTTAATGATTATATATATGTGTTTCCATTTGTATTGATTTGACATAAATTCACCACATATATTTAATGTTGAATCAAACGTGAATCGATTAAATATTTGTTTTGATTCTTTGAATCGGAAAGGATCAATTCTCAAAGTTGTATCCGTGAATCGAACGGCGATTGAATCATTCAGATTCCAAAATGAATCGTGATTGAATCGTTAAAAAAAAGTTGAATCAATAACCAGTCTGAGTAAGACAACCACAAAATAAAATACCGTCCGACCATTTTTAATTTTCTTGAAAAGTTGTCACTGGGTGTTTTAAGGGCGGGGAATTCATTGTTGGTGACCAAAAAAAAATCAAAAAAAATACATTTTCCAAGATTCCATATTTTCCAAAGTTCACTATGCAGGCCTAATTTTGACTACTCAGAGACTAAAAAAACGATTTTGATAACCTTTTTTTGTTTGGATCAGGATTAGTCGAAGAACAATTTGGCAATCACGGTGTTTCGATTTTTTGTTTGTTTGTTTTGTCACGTGATTTCGTGACCTACTTTTTGCGCCGTGATCTTGACCTGTTGGAAACTGAAATTAGAATTTCCGTCTGATGAAGATGTGAGCTTCTTGATGTCCTTTCGTATACAAAAGAAAAAAGTGGGGTTCGACCTGTACAAATCATTTTTGAGTCTTGCAATGCTGACATAATACGCTGTTTGGGCACCTAGTGACCTGCCCGTCGATAACTTCGTATCTACTTGACATACGCTTTCGAAACAAAGTCCAAAGTGACTCCTGACGACGAATCCTCTCGGTTGGTGCCTGTTACACCGACATCAGGTCGCCATATGACCTGCCAGGCCAATACAACGTAACGTACCCAAACAGCGTATTGTGTGCATTGCAAGTCTCAAAAGTCGTTTTTACAGGTCGAACCCCACTTTTTATATTTTTTTTTGTATACGAAAGGACATATCAATGGAACTCAAATCATCATCAGACGAAAACAAAATTAATTTCAGTTTCCAACAGGTCAAGGTCACGGCGCAAAATGTAGGTCACGAGGTCACGTGACAAAATGGAAATAGAAAATCCGAGATTGCCAAATTGTTCTTTATTACACGGCTCGTATGTTAACGGCTCATGTTATATTTTTGCCTATTGCCCGGTGCCATGACGACGTCAAACAGCACAATAAAACTTATAGCACCTCAAGTTGGAAGTTGCATTAGGTTTTGAGGTCGTCATGGTTGTCATGGTAGCGGGCAATAGTAAGTTGCGCGTGCATTTGTGCTTTCCAAAAAAATCAATTCTTGCCACATTCAGGTAGAAAGTCATTTTCATTTTGTAAGGAGTCGTAGTTAATGCCACTGGATAATTATCCTAATCTTACAAGCATGTCCGAAAAACCGCGCTTTGAGCTTCTTGATAAGCATGAACTCGAAGAACTGCTCTTTTCGCGAAGATCAGAGAGCACCAATCGAGCTATCAAAGCCGGAGGGGACGTATTCCTCCAATTTTTGTCTGCCAAAGGATTGTTCATGCACCACTTTTTAGATAACAATGATTCACTTGACAACGCAGTAAAGGAATTTTTCCTAACCGTAAAGCGCAAGGATGGCGAAAGATACAAATCCAAGAGCCCAATACAAATCCAAGATACAAATCCAAGAGCAAGAGCTAGAGAGTGGAGACGCAGAACGGCGGACAAACTTATAACAGCTGCACATTCAACTTCAACCTGACGCACTAGATTATATGAAATGTGACGCTGTGATTTACCTATGTGGATTTTTCTGGATTATTTTGTGCAATACATTCAACTAAAGCGACGCTACTTCCTTTTTTATATGCACACATCTTGGTCTCGAAATCATATGAAAACATATGAGGCCGTGAGGGAATGTGACAAACAAATAGAACACGTTTATTCAAAAAATGGCAGGGCTGGCCAGTGGCCATGTAATAAAATCAATATTGCATGGGGGAGCGGGCAATAGTCGAAAATATTGACCTCTGTAACGTCACTGTCGCCCTCGGGTGAAGACCGTATAAAGTGCCATTGCCCTCGGCTTCGCCTCGGGCAATGGCACTTTATACGGTCTCCACCCTCGGGCTGCAGTGACGTCACATCGGTCAATATTTTCGACTATTGCCCGCTCCCTCATGCACTATTCATATATTGACTAATCCCGATCCAAACAATAAAAAAACATCAAAATCGCTTCATTAGTCCCGGAGTTTGTCAAAATTAGGCATGCACAGTGAACTTGTGAAATTTTCGGAAGGCCTTATCTTTTTTTCCTTCACCACCAATGAATGCCCTTGTGCATAACTTTTCAAGAAAATTAAAAATGCTCGGACGGCAAATTTGAAGAAAAAAATGGTTGTCTTAATGTGGAAGTCTCCAAAAGTAGTTGTTTTACAGGTCAAACCCCACTTTTTTATTTGTTGATACGAAAGTACATCGATGAAGTTGAAATCGTCATCAGACGAAAATGTTAGTTTCAGTTTCCAACAGGTCAAGGTCACGGCGCAAAAAGTAGGTCACGAGGTCACGCGACAAATCGAAAATCCGTGATTACCAAATTGTTCTTCGACTAATCCTGATCCAAACAAAACAAGTTTTCAGAATCGTTTTTGTTTTTGTCTCGGAGTTATTATTGATCGTCAAAATTAGGCCTGCACAGTAGAGCCCTTCATGGGACATATTTTCAGCCCCCATCCCGTTCCAGCCCATTCAGCCAGACCCAAACCCGTTCCAATCCAAATCCCAATTCATAATTGATGGGGCTCCCATTCCCACTCGTTTCAGCGTATTTCACTTTTTGTGGTGCTAAAAAATAATATGGTCTGTCCCAAACCCGTTCCAATCCGTTACATTTCCAAAAACGGCCCATTCCCACCCATTTCCATCCCGTTCCATGGGTCCCATGGGGATTCCCATTCCATGAAGGGCTCTACTGCACAGTGAACTTGGGAAAATACGGAAGGCCGTATTTTGGAAAATATTTTGGGGGGAATTTTTTGGTCACCACCAATGAATTCCCCGCCCTTGAAACCCCCAATGCATAACTCTTCAAGAAAATTAAAAATGGTCAGACGGCACCCACCGGTTGTCTTACTGTGGAATGCCCCACAGTGATTACCGAGCGGGCGCGAAGCGCCCGTGAGGTTTCTCGTCAACTTACTAGACAATTTACATTTGACCCGGCCCGACCCGGCCCGGCCCGACAAGGCCATACATACGCTTTTCGGAAGCTAACAACTTTGCAACCACTGTTCCGATTTAGATTGGGTTTTCACCATTAGATAGGTCCATCAAATAATTTTTGTTTGTTTATAGTGCATTCTGATAGAGGTGGTACCACAGCGCGTGGCATTTGGCACACGCGAACGTCGACATGAACAACACAAACCTGCAAAAATGATTCTTGATACAAAATGGCTGTATTATTCTAAGCATTAATTTATACGCTGAAGCATGTGGCGCTCAGGACGTACTCCCTTTTGGCGGATTTGAGAAAGGAGATCATGAACAATTTAATATAACTTAATTTTCATGTTGGCATGCATTGAGGCCTGCATTTTTTTTTCTGCAGGACTGAAATGGCTGTGTTACTACCACGTGTGTTTCCTTACCGTTTCACATTTCAAACCTGTTTTAGCTTTACCAGAGCGCGCTCGCTCGGTCATCGCCCAAAAAAGCGTTTTACTGATCTTATATCAGATCACGTGTTTTTATCATGTGGCCATTTGGAATTCGGAATTTGTTTCTTGCCAGAATCGACTTCGATATATTGGCCTTCGATGGTAAGAAATTGGAGATAGGTTATCCTATATTTTTGTTTGTTTGGGGGGGGGGAATCATGGTTTTTGGTAATAACTTTGCACATAGTTATTGTGCTAGAGAGCTTAACTCAACGGCATTATATCTGTCTCGTCGAGCTGCATTCAATGATGCATAGCATGACCCCCGCAGGTCACTCCATTACCTCAAGGTCCCGTCCCCGAGGTTTCTCGTCAACTTACTAGACAAATTTATATTTGACCCGGCCCGAACCGGCCCGACATGGCCCGACACGGCCGTGCAGACGCTTTTCGGAAGCTAATAACTTTGCAACCACTGCTCCGATTGAGATCGGGGTTTCACCATTGTATAGGTCCATCAAATCAATTTTGGTTTTGGTATGATGCGCTCTGATAGGGGTGGTACCACAGCGCATGGCAGTTGGGCGTTGGCACACGCAAACGTCGAAATGAACACAAATAATTATTTATCAAAAATGGCTTAATTAATCTAAGCATTAATTTATACGATGAAACATGCAGCGCTCAGGACGTACTCCCTTTTGGCGGATTTGAGAAAGGAGATCATTAACAATTTAATACAACTTAATTTTTATGTTGGCATGCATTGAGGCCTGGCAATTTTTTTCTGGAGGATTAAAAGGACTAAAAGGAGTATGTGTTACTACCACGTGTGCTCCCTTACTGATTCATATTTCAAACCTGTTTTACATTTAGCAGAGCGCGCCCGCTCGGTCATCGCCCAAAAGGGCGTTTTACTCAGCCCCCACCAGTAACAGTTGGCAGCACTCGGGCGTTTGGGCGTTAAAAACCTACTACACCATAGGGTTCCCATGTTAAATCGATGATTTTCAGACGAAACTGGCTCGTAACCTATGGTGCATATTTTAAATCCGACTTCTGAAACAGATAGCTACAAGTCTTAGCTACAACGTTTTTATTTATCATTTTTCGATATTCCGGGCGTAAAAGGGTTAACCCGCGAGTTACTGGGGTATATTTCATAACGCGACTTACTGGGGGGGGGGCTATTTTTTGCCCCCCTTGGATCTCCGGAACTACTGGACCGAATGTAAAAATTCAAACGGCATTCGATAGCCCTGGAAAATTTATCGAAGGAAACATAATATTGTTGACCTCGGAGTCACCGATGACGTCACAGGTCAGGTCAAGTACAAAATGTTTGATCGTGTCAAAAGGTCTCAATGGATGGAATTGTCGCGCAAAATTGCGATATTAAACGCATAAGCTGTCAGGTCAAGGTCATCCGAGGTCACGAGGTCAAACTGCAGATTACGGTCATTAGGCGTTGTAACACATGTTTATGGGTTTGTGTTTCGTCTAGAACGCGTAAAATGACCTTAGAACATTGTTTGTTCCATATAAATAGAAGTAAAAAGCAAAAATGGAAATGCGTTTTTTATGCATAGTAATGCTGTGAGAGGTGGTCGATTTTTGTCATTTAAAGGTCATAACTCAGTTATTTTTAAAGATATCGACTTAAAATTTAGTACACATTCACCGCACACGTCTCGATCACATATATTACGGTTTTTTGATATTTCTGTGTTTTTTTCTTGAAAATTTTGTTAAAACAAAAATGTATTAGGATTTCTCAAAATTTTGAATTGCAAAAAACTCACAAATCTGAGATAACAGTTTGATATCCCGGTCTATTGTCATTAATTTGATTTAAGACAATTGAGTTTATCTCAAACATCGTACCTTTGACAGCGTTTTCCGCAAACCATTATTTTGCAACAAAAACCGAAGAACATGACGTCACTCTGACATCATTCCCGGTTGACCTATCATAACCTCATATTTTTACTTTTGCCAACATGTGTAGAATTGATGTGAGAGAAGGTACTGCAAGTTTGGTGACGATAACTGTTTTCGTTTAGGAGTTATTGCAAAATAACGGGAGGGGGGAGGGCAAAAAATAGCCCCCCAGTAACTCGCGGGTTAAATGGGCTTGGGGGTTAAAAAAATGTCGGAACGACCGCTGATCGCTTCCAAATGCTACTACAGTACTGAAATATACACTACTTCGACTACTACTTCGTTGTAGAATTTGATATGATCGCTTCCAAATGCTACTACATGTACTGCAAATACACCACTTTGACTACTACTTAGTATATTTGCTGGCGTTTAATTCAATAAATAAAGATGTAATCTATGGAAATAGAAGTTATGGTTAGCAAATAATACCTTTAATTTATAATAGACAAAAAAATTACGATAACAATTATATCTTGTCTAATTCATTTGGGCGTTAAATTCCATACCGTTCTACCCGTTGTTCTATAACCCTGGTTTTACTGGTATATAGGCTTATATGACTCGCATGATAACCGAGCGGGCGCGAAACGCCCGTGAGGTTTCTCGTCAACTTACTAGACAAATTTACATTTGAACCGGCCCGAACCGGCCCGAACCAGCCCGAACCGGCCGTACAGACGCTTTTCGGAAGCTAATAACTATGTAACCACTGTTCCGATTGAGATCGGCTTTTCACCATTGGATAGGACCTTCAAATAAATTTTGATTTCTGTATGGTGCGTTCTGATAGGGTTGGTATCACAGCGCGTGGCACATGCAAACGTCGAAATGAACCAAAATAATTATTGATCAAAAATGGCTTGATTTATCTAAGCATTAATGTATACGATGAAGCATGCAGCGCTCAGGACGTACTCCCTTTTGGTGGATTCGAGAAAGGAGATCATGACAAATGTAATACAACTTATTTTGTATGTAGTTTGTCCCAGGGAAGCAACAGATTTTAACAGGTTACCGCCGATTAAGGCGTTATACTGGTTTAGATGGGAGATATTGTCCGCTGAAAATTTGAGTTTTGCTCGACATTACAAAGTTGCCCTAGGCTGTAACTCGAAAACCATTTGACGGACGAGGCTGAAAAGTTCACAGCGTGAATCAGCAGCCCAGATAACCCCAGACACGTAGTTTTCTCGAAATATGAGATGTAGTGTGTTATTTAGAAATTGTTTTGGTTGATCTGTTTTGGAATACCCAATTGCACCCCCCAAAGCGAAAAAGCGGTAGGCAAATGCATATCCCCAAATCGTTCCGAGGGGCTGTGATTTTTGTTCCGGGAAGGCGAGATTTACCCCCCTCCCCCGCTCAACGAAACTTTCGTGCTGACGACCAGCCCCCCCCCCCACTCAAAGACCTTTCCCGCTGACGATCCGACGCCACCCCCCCCCCCCCCTCGGAACGACTCTGCGCTGACGACCCGACGCCACCCCCCTCAGACTAGATGCTGCCTTCAGGCCAGGTGCCGCCTTCAACCCAGGTACCGCCCTCAGGCCAGGTGCCACACTCAGACCAGACGCCGCCTTCAGACTAGATGTCACCCTCAGCCCAGGTGTCGGCTGTCGCCCTCAGACTAGATGTCACCCTCAGACCAGGTGCTGCTCTCAGGCCAGGTGCCGCCCTCAGGCCAGGTGCCACACTCAGACCAGACGCCGCCTTCAGACTAGATGTCACCCTCAGCCCAGGTGTCGGCTGTCGCCCTCAGACTAGATGTCACCCTCAGACCAGGTGCCGCTCTCAGGCCAGGTGCCACACTCAGACCAGACGCCGCCTTCAGACTAGATGTCACCCTCAGCCCAGGTGTCGGCTGTCGCCCTCAGACTAGATGTCACCCTCAGACCAGGTACCGCCCTCAGGCCAGGTGCCACACTCAGACCAGACGCCGCCTTCAGACTAGATGTCACCCTCAGCCCAGGTGTCGGCTGTCGCCCTTAGACTAGATGTCGCCCTTAGACTAGGTGTCGCCCTTAGACTAGATGTCCCCATCCGACCAGGTTGCGCCCTCAGGCCAGGTGCTGCCCTCAGGCCCAACAGGGCGGTGGAGACAGGACTGATTTGGACAAGCCTGTGCGCGGGTCAAGGCGGAGTTCCGCATGCCTGGGACTTCGGCAGACCGGGGAATAGGGCAGGGTTGATTTCGTGAAGCCGGAGAACGGGGTGGGTGGATTTCGGCTGGCCCGAGTGCCAAATTGGCTGTTTGCCATCCACTTCTTTAACTGGGGTGTTGTGCTTTATCGCGAGCATTCCTCAGTTTTGCTCCATCCCATTCATGAATGGAAAAGACATGAATGCCTCTTTATTGCCATAAAGAGGCATTCATGGGGCGGGGGGCATCAGGGGCAAATACCCCTCCTCACAGGAATCTTGGTGGGGGGCATTCAATACAAGTATGCGTATTGCGTTCCCTGCATTGAACGTGAAAAATAATGATCTTAGGAGAAAACTTTATGAAAACGGAAGTTTCTTTCCTCTCGAGTGCTTGAATGCAATTCAAGCAGCCCCGGCGACACTTAACCCTCGCCCCGCTGGGGGGTAGAATCTGCCCTCCACCTCCAGGATTTTCTTCATAACTTGAACACCATGATAGAACGTGAACGTGAAACTTGCAGTACCTTATGCTGCATCAATTCGACGTCTTCTTACCAAATTTAAATGACATTGATAGAGTGTGTTGGGAGATAATGACGTTTTAATGACGTCATGTCATGCCATTTTTGGTGGAAAAACGATAAATGTTTGAACAATCGTAGAAAATAGATTTTTAAAGAAAATTGCAAATAAAAAACGTCAAAAGAAAGGAAATTACATTTAATTTCAAATGGCTATCTCAGTTTTCAAAATTTTGTTTCTTTGACCCCCCCAAAATAAAAATAAACTTTTTTTCTTCGGAAAAATTATTTGTTTGTTTGTTGTGAATTTGAAAAGTGAATTTCTTAAGTTCGAATACCAAAATAAGGTGGCCGGCCCAAATCTGCGGAAGGAAAACAAATTGAGGGCACTTTTTGCCACAAAAAGAAGCGCCCTCATGTGGGGGTTTGGCGCCCCCTTGAGGGCTTGTCCCCCCCCCCCCCCCCCCCCTTGACGGATTTATAAATACGCCCCTGCGTTATTGTCCCGCAAATCCTGCACGTCTTCTGCGTGTTTGCTGGACTTGCGTGACGTCCGGGATCTGCATGATCATGCAAATCACGCAAGGAAAATGGATAAATCACTGCATTATAAACTGCCGTTAAACCACTGCATAAATATCTACCAGTTTCAACACAAATTTCAACACTCACAATTTGCTCCCACGCTTCTTCATTCATCTTCCACCACGATACTCAGTACAGATTATTCAATTTTAGGTCTATTATACACTACAATACGCGAAATAAAACAAAATAATAGCAACTCAATGGTCACCACGCATCACGCAATCACGCAAAACACGAAAAGAAGATAAGAATTATAAACTTGATTGCAGGATCTGCGTGACGTAGTTCCGCCTGTTCTGCGTGACGTTCCATGCGGGATTTGCGTGATGTGCTAGTGTAGCGCAACCAATGTGTTTTCAATTAGGTGAACTTGTCTCCGATACCGCATTTATGCAGAACACACGCGTGATCGGGCAATCATGCATAGTGTAGCCTGGACTTTATAGTGGTGTTTATCTGGCTGACAGGGGAACTGCAGGACACCCCGGGCAGTAGCGTACCCAGGATTACCTCCAGGAGGGGGCAATTTTTGACCAGGGGGCATAAGGTACCCCCACCAAAAAACAAATCTCCGGATTTGGCCCACTATATTGTTAGAGGGGCATATTTTCAACATTTTTCTCTCTAAAAAATAAACAATAAATCTTCCTTTTTTTACCAAAGGGGTACGGACCTTTAGAGTGGAGGGGGGGGGGGGGGGAGGGGGCAATTGCCCGTCCCCCCTTGTGTACGCCTATGACCCCGGGGGTGAGAAGGGGAACATCCGGACATCCCGGGGGGCCGGGAGTGAGATCAGCACGCCCCAGGTCCGACCTGCCCTCTCACGGATGACTGTCAGAGGATTTTGTGGAAGTTCTTATTTTTACTTTTATCAAACACATCTGGAGGAACTTGACCACCGAACGTGATATTAAAGGGACTATCCCACCTTAACATTATATTTGAGTTGAGATAGCCATTTTTATGGCTAGGTATTGAAATTAAGTATGGTAGCTGTTAAAACAACCACAATGATCTAATCAAAAAGATATTCGAGCTTGATTTTGACATCTGTAGAAAAATAAAGCCCATGTGTATTTGAATAGGGCCTCTAAACCGACAGCGTCGTCTCTTTACCCAACTGGTAATGATAGTCGACTTGTTTTAAGGTCAGCCTTGGAATATTTTCGTCTTTCATTTCTCGCTCCCCGGGTGGTTCGCAATCTAAGCCAATCTAGACACCGTGTGGTTCGCTTTTTCTGCGCAATAGATGTCGACAAAAAATTGTGCCATACATTTGGCAGCAAATAAGATTTCCGATATTTAAAAAAAAAAATCATATGACGTCACCAAACCAACTTCTCGCTTAAAACTAAAAGTTGAATATCTTCCAAGATAAACATTTGTTTTCAGAAAAAAAGTTCACGAACATGTTCAGCTGACCTCGCCTGACATGAAGACATACAATTAAGTGTGATTCGACAACTTTCGCAAAGGTGGGACAGTCTCTTTAAATAAGCGTAAGAATTTGATGCATTTGCTTACTACAAGACACAATATTTAACTGAAGTGGCACTTCGAAAGATGACGTCCAACTGCGAGAGATGTTGGTGCACGCAGTTGGCGCCTACAGAGAGATGTTGGTGCACGCAGTTGGCGCCTACAGAGAGATGTTGGTGCACGCAGTTGGCGCCTACAGAGAGATGTTGGTGCACGCAGTTGGCGCCTACAGAGAGATGTTGGTGCACGCAGTTGGCGCCTACATAATGCACCCCAGTTTTCCAGAGCAACAATCGACCATCATATTTTAAAATAATGCACAACATGTCTAGTTTTTTTTTTGTCCGATGCACACGTGCATTACATTTCTGTAAAAAATTAACTTGCATGTTTGTATGTTCGGCTTTCGTATAACTTCATCCAGCGGTGTCGATTTTTCAAAACGATTGGGGGGGGGGGGGGCAGGAACGAATCCAAGGGGTCCATCAGCGTCATGGCTTCACCGAAACGACCGAAATCGGCTGAAAATTAACACTATGTGAGAGAAAATGATCTTAACCATGTCAAATATTTTAATTTTATTTTTATTTAAAAAGCAGGAAGATAGACAAACAAGCTTTCGGCATTACGCTATTATCAAGTTTCAACATATTTTTGTTTTCCATACACACGCACACTCGCATCAACTTCAAACGTCCTCAGCGACAAAGATCTTCTCAAAGGGACTGTCCCACCTTTGTGAAAGTTGTCGAATCACACTTAATTGTATGTCTACATGTCAGGAGAGGTCAGCTGAAAATGTTCGTGAACTTTTTTTCCGATTTTTTTTTATCTTGGAAGGCATTCAACTTTTAGTTTTAAGCGGAAAATGGGTTGGTGACGTCATATGATTTTTTTTTTTTAAATAACGGAAATCCTTTGTGTTGCCAAATATATAGCACATTTGTTTTTGTCGACATCTATTGCGCAGAAAAAGCGAACCACCCGGTGTCTAGATTGGCTTAGATTGCGAACCACCCGGGGATTGAGAAATGAATGACGAAAATATTCCAAGGCTGACCTTAAAACAAGTCGACTATCATTACCAGTTGGGTAAAGAGACGACGCTGTCGGTTTATAGTCCCTATTCAAATATACATGAGGTTTATTTTGTACAGATGTCAAAATCAAACTCCATTTAAAACAATCTTTTTGATTAGATCATTGTGGTTGTTTTAACTGCTACCATACTTAATTTCAATGCCTAGCCTTAACAATGGCTATCTCAACTAAAATATAATGTTAAAGGAAATAGTTCACCTTCGGATTTTATTCTTCAGAACACGATTTTATTATATTTTTTAATACAGTTTCTTTTTTTCTTTTTAAAAATGGTCCTACATCGCGCCAATTCAGGAGAGAAGGTTGTAAATTATTGATTTTATGGTGTGCGTTATTGGTCTGCGCATGCTCCATGGCAGTGCTGGCACTTTCAGACGGTCCGGTACATCATATATGCGCCGTATTCCTTCGCCAAAAAGTCAAATATCTTCGGCTGGAGAGTCTTTTCAGCCAAGAAAAGTTCCAGATAAGGATTTCTCAACACGGGCTACAAAACTGCTATTTCAGTTCAAAACCCATGTTGAAGGTGAACTATTTCCTTTAAGGTGGGATAGTCCCTTTAACAATATACCGATTATCACACTCGCATATTCATCAAAGTAATAATCACGCAGTTTTTTTTAGATGAAAACAATTACAATGCGCAGATATTGCATCGCCATATACAATCATGAGCACTCATACATCCATGACCGCAACTGTAAGTGTTTGTGTAAAGTTTGTGTGTGTGTGTGTGTGTATTGTGTGTGTGAGGGATATAAAGTTTGTGTGTGTATGTGTGTATTGTGTGTGTGAGGGAAAACTTTAATGGACGAGGGGCCAGGAGCTTCTCATGACGTTCAGGGTGGGATTGAGTTTCTAATCTGAATGGATTCTGCTATTTTAATTTCGGCACTATCGCGACCTGAGCTTATTATTTATATATTAAAGCCGGTATTAATATCTGTCTTTGATGCGTCTAGATGAAAGTCCGTTATGTGTTCCCCAAGCAGTGGCGGATCCAGGAGGGGGGCCGTAGGGGCTGAAGCCCCCTGCCTTAGAAAACGGCGCCATTTTTGTATAGGATTTGCCGGCGCCGAAGGCGCCGTAGCGTTTTCGGGAGCCCGCCAGGGCGCCCTTGCGTCTACCAACAGCATCGTAGCACTCTTGGAAGGCACCCTGGCACCCTCAGAAGACATCTTGCCGCCCTCACAACGCATTATGCCGCCCTCGGAAGGTACATCGCCGCCCTCGGAAGGCATTATGCCGCCCTCAGAAGGCACCATGCCGCCCCCGTCACCGAGGAAATATGCCGCCCTCAGGCCTGAAGCCCCCTGCCTTAGAAAATCCTGGATCCGCCCCTGTCCCCAAGTGGCGTGTCCGGTCTCCGTAGCCGAGCGTCACTAAGGTGTCGGTTGAATCTGTATCGTACGGGGCGGGTACATTCGCCTATGTACGACTCAGTGCGTCTATTTGTTTCGCACATCTTGCAAGTTATTTTATAGACCACATTTTTCCTAGCGCATTTGCCCTTCAGCCCATTTTCGCAAGTGTGGCAGTGTCTCTGGCCAGCCGGGCATGGCGGTTTTGAGAAGGCTGAGGTGATTAGTTTTTGGCCCAATGTCGGTCCGCTAGTCCATGCTACTTTGAGGGAGGTCCCCGATCTTTTTAATATCCCATTGACCCTTCGGACTGTCGTTCGTCAATGTAAGGAAGCCGCAAGAAGGAATCTGTTACTTTCTTTGTTATATTTATATGTGAAGAGTTTTTACCGTACGGCTTGATTTGGCCCCTCCAAATTATACCTTGAGAGAATGTAAACGTACCTGTAACGTACCTGGTAAATAAAAATGGCCCTGAAGCCCTGTTGGGGCAAATGCCACAAATCTTAGAGAAGGTCGTTGAGTGAAATTTACTTTAAGCTTCTGTTGTACATAGAAGCGCCACAGCCGTAGTGCTTCTCTATACCTACTAGTGGTACCAGTTTCAGAAAATATTTGTCCAATGTCCGACCGATGTCCAAGACCATGGTCAGCTGTCCGTCCGAAACTGTCCGAAAATCATTGTTTGTCCGAAATTTGTCCGAAAGCAGCCAAAGTGTTTGATATGGAAACGAATTACTTGTGGCATACTTTTTCAATACAAAAGTAACTAAGTAATTTTCGCGACAAGCCATCCTTGGGCATTGGATGTCCGAAAATGTCCAAAGAAATATGCTTATGTCCGTCCGAAAACCGAATCGGTCTTCGAACAAATTCGGAATTCCGAAAATTATTGTACCGATTGGCACCTTCGATGGTATCAACCGATTGGCATTTTCGATGGTATCAACGAAACCAGAAGAATAGGCGTAACGTTTCGCTAACCAGTGCAGTGGATAGAAGGTCAAATATGATAGGATTCATCTCTGAAACATCGATGGACGTCATACAAAGTCACACTGTCAGCACAACGTCACACAGTAATGAGTAATTAGCACATTGCCTTATACGGTGCCGCCTCCAACAATCGGTTATCCGATGTTTTGTGGGCCGCCGAGACAGCCATCAAAGTCAGTGCGCGGGTGCACCGCCGCCGGCCAGAGGGCTGATTCCTCCGGAGCCGGACCTGCGTTGGAAGGGCTCGGCTCGCCGGCCGGTGACGTCACGGCCCACTCACCTGGACGGCGCCGATTGGCGCTGTCACCTGTGACGTCAGCTGCCGGGACCTTAAAAGAGGTGTCGGTCTGTACGCCGTGTCAGTGCTGTGTGGGTGCCGGTGTGTGCCACCGAGTAGTGCAGCTCAGCGATCCCGTGACGCCGCAGCGAGCCGCGCAGTCAGCATGGCCACCGGAGTGAGTAACAGTCGGCTGGCAGCTCACAGACCGACGCGACGGTCACAGACCGACGCGACGGTCACAGACCGACGCGACGGTCACAGACCGACGCGACGGTCACAGACCGACGCGACGGTCACAGACCGACGCGACGGTCACAGACCGCCAGAGCTCAGTCACACACCTGTCATAGAACATGTCACAGAGCACGGCGCTCGGATAGCACACTGGCCCACTCCCCGTGTAAACATGCCAGGTCTCTCTCTCGATATTGATGTTCATAAGTGATCCAGCGTCCTCGGACCCGATGAGACCCCGGTGACTTGTTTTACCACAGCTGGAGAGATTGTGGAACACGTGATTGCATAGCAGGAGAACATCGCTTCCTACCCAGGTAATACATTTTAAGCTAATTAGGCAAAGCCGGCTAGGCACGAGATAACGCACGAGGCAGGTAACAGATGGTTTTTGGTTTCCTTAACCAGGCAACAAATACATAGTTTAGTTTACAAAACAAAGCCATTGTACTACGGCATTTTTTTAAATACCACCATATTCTAGGATATTCATACATATCCCTCATAATCATATCGGTATTTAATTAATACCGGCAATTACTTAAATATATTATTTGCGGATGACAATGATGATGATGATGATAATTTGGTGCTCTCCGGTCCGCAACTGCGATCGTTATATGGCGCACATACAATTATTAACTGACACGAGATGTTTGCGAACTTGGTATCTCGTGTGCAATAGTCATTGTCATTACACATTAATTAGGGCTTTCAACGAGTGGCGATAATACACGAATATCACCATCCACCATATACGACACAGGGCAGCGAAACACAAACATGCTATGACATTGGGCTCAAATCGGCACATTTTGTTACTGTACGCGGCGATCTCGTCAGCTGTGACCGGCAGAACTCAGCCGGCCGCAGATTCCGGAGATATTTCAGCCCACCGCGGCGGAGCATGGTATTGTATCACACAATTTGTGTCCATTTAAGCATCAGACGACTACTTTGCAGACACCGACATTACATCTAATTTAATATAATTGTAAACATGATCGCTCGACTGGGTCCACATTACAAGTGATGGTCGGACATGTCTTATCTTTTTTCACACGATATTTTCATCATAACTTCCTGTTTCATCTATCACCGTATTTACGTAAACCTAGTGCGATACTTTTTTCTTCGGAGCAGGCTAGTTATCTCCATTTGAGCTTATTCAGACACATGAAGCGTTAGCGTTTATGTATTTCCCTGAGGAAAACAGCTACAGTGTTGCTGAAAGCTTCCTACAAAATATGACGCTGGGTCATTGCTTCATTGCAGTAAAATTTAAAACATTGTGAAAATCTCCAAGGACAAATTTAACGATACTTTCAATACATATAATATACACGATAAGTTTACTGCTCTTTATGAATTAGGACATCTGACAAATATTTACGATACTTCATGGCATATGAGAGACTGGGGGAAGGTCACAGCTTTTAGATTTGGATCCTTGTGGCGGACAGGCAAATCACTCTACAGCATATCTACACATATCAGTGACAAGCCACATCAATTGGCTATCAAAAACAGGTTTGACATTTGAGCCATCAGATGTAATTCAGCTGTTAAAAAACAAAATCCCTTAGGAGGTAAAATTTAGGTTTGCCCCAAAATTGCGGGTAATGCCGAATGAGTCAAAGTAGCCTTTCTCTTACTTCGAACTTAAAATTTATGAGCTTTAAGCGTTTCTATCGAACTGTTTACGGATTAAGATCCCATTGTAAGCAGTCGCAGACTAAAATATTCTGCAGACTTGCAAACGCAGTGATATTTACAACTATGCATTTCCCTTTTTATATCCGAATGTTGCAACCATAGTTTCCCTTTTTGAAGGATGCCATTCAGGAGAAAATAGAAAGACGATCTTTCAAAAGACCATCAAAGGCCCAAACCATATATAAGTACATACATATTTTTAATTTCCCAAAAAATATTTTTCGAAATTGAAAAATTGATTTCACTTTTAAATTGAGATGCGATCAATTCGATACCATATACATGTGTAATAAAATAATGCAGATAAATACATCAAAAGGTCATTATTTTCCTTTAAGTCGAACATTGTCATGGTACCACATGACACGGCTGTGAGCAAATATAATGCGTTTTCATTAAAGGAAAATATACACCTTTTGATTGATTTATCTGCATTTTTATGACACATGTATGGTATCAAATTGATGCATGACGTTTTTCTGAAACGTTTATTGATTGATTATGGGAAAGCGGCTCAGATAAATGTTTCATGTGTGCATTGTAATGTATTAAATACCTGTTTGTTGAAAATTCATACGAAACACGTCCTATTTATTTTCACACACCGAAAAATAAGTAGAGAACAACTAAATAGGTCGCCGTCCGGGGCCAAGTTAAACTGCCGATTTCAATGCGCTTTTTTCAAATGCTTGTTCATTGTTCATAGCAGTTTGGTACATATTCGCAAAAGATAGAGTGCATGCAACATATTATATGCCTTCATGATAAATAACAATGCGTAGGCAGGCTAATTTTAGCTCGGACAGTGAATTCGTTACCAAGTACTTGTGAGTACCGACCGTTATAAGCGCGGAACGCTTATCAACTTTAACTTGAAATATATTCGGTAGGAACGTTTTTATGCAAAATGTGATCAATTTACAATATATCTTGGTGTCGTCTATCGATTTCAAGTAATAACTCCATTTTGGTGTGGAAAAGGTGAATATTTCCCTTTAAGCCTTTTTTGGTTAACATTTCGATATATCATGGTTGCCTTTAAAAGAAAACAACAGCTTAGTGTTCATTTTGAGCTGAGACAACTAAAGCGACAAAACCAGAGTAAAAATTGGATAAACCATTACCAAACGCGGTTGTGCTCTACAATATTGCCTGTTGGACAGAAATGCGTTACGAACGTGCAAACATTTTTTACAAAGTGAACTTCGAACGTGCACGTTTTGTGTTTCGATGTTTGTCTAACTGGCTCATAGATGTCCCTGCAAAAATGCTGATTTTATTGATACTTTATGAAAACCTGCCGCACCTGTTGTGACCGGACCATTGTATCGCATATGTGCGTGGTTTGGCCAGAAATGAACAGTTGTACTCTCTCAAAAAAGTGCATGCAATATAAAATCATAACATTTTTTTTTGTTTGTTGTTGTTGCGTGAAGTGACATACTTCACTTAAAACCATCAATGCAATGATTAAGACAAATATATGTTGGCTGAAATAAATTATCCCACGTACTGCACAACAGTATACATACTTTTGAAGTGGAGGGTACGTTGGCAAAGTATGCGGCCAGCAGGGTTACACAATACAATTTGGAGCCTCTAATCCGGTGAAATGACCTAATCAGCAGTCACAGTGATCAGCTTGTTCGGCTGGCCATGTTCGAAATGTGAGTGACAAATGTCAGCTTCGTGTAGAGAATGACGCCCAGGTTTCTGATCTCAGAAACGTGCTCCAGTTCTGTTTCAATGACAACTTAAATAATGTGGCTGGACGGGATCGCACCTGAGGGTCATCGTGCACGATTCACATTTGATGTGACTCAGTGAGAGTTCCTGACAAACCAGGCTGAGAGACGATAGAGATCAATTGTGTGTCTGTGTTAAGATCCTAAAGACCGGTTCACATGCCATGTGAAACCAATCGGCAATGTTTGTACCAACAGCCCAAATCATGTTGACTGATGCTGCATCAAATCATGCTGAATCACCATATGACTGAAGTTATGGCGTTGGCTCGCTCCACCTGCGACCGGGATCCACCTCTACACCAACTTTCACTTCTCAAACCAGCATTTTATCTCCAATTTTGTTGTTAGATTAGCGATAACTACGCAGTTGAGGGTCAGTAAAGAGCATCATAATATTATCGGCTATCACCAGTCAGGTGTTGACTTGGTGTTGACTGTTGACGGTTGTCAAATACGCAACATGTCACCAAATTCAGCTCGGCTGCTCGGCAACCATCAGGTGCTTCTTAACAACTTTATTTCAGCCATCCTGATCAAGTCGAAATTAACTTTTAGTCCAAACAAAGACGTTTACACAATACACATGTCTACGTCTAGCCTACATTGTAAAGAAGTGCGGGAGGAATCAGCACGCCGGGAGATAGGCTGTTTCGCATAGTCGTGGTGCGCTGCGGTACAGTCTACCAACAATGCATCGGTGGTGAAATGTTCTCCGCCAACAGCGCTTTACGAGCATGATACAGCGCCACCCAACCCAACATGAGGCGAACACCACAAGCAATGCTTAGCTAAATCGATTTCGGCCAGTGTAAAGAGTATGTAAGTGTTGTTTAGGAGGGTACTCCCCAGCTCTTGCCTCGCAAGCAAAACCCTTTGTACTATTATATGCATAAGAATTGCACTTTAAATCTTAAAAATCAAAGCATTACTCTTGTATATCATACGTAGTTATTGGTATCTCATGGAGTTAAATTTGACACGATTAGACATATTAATCGATGCAATCAGTGTAGTATGCGTAGATGCGGAGCATTCGCAAGGATTTTGACAAGGAAACTCCTAGCACTTCCAATGGCGTGATGAAGAAATGCTATCCTTAGCGTCACGCCACTAAAAAAATCTTCTTTTTTTGTTCTTCTAACAAATAAAAACACTTTGCTGCATTGAAGACGAAGGTGAAGCTGTTTCACACGTAAGGCGATTGATTACGTTTGTGGAAATCGAGCATCTTGTGCTTCGCTGCATATATCTAAGCTTGAATGCCACACACTTTTGCCCTTAACTCGCGAGTTCCTGTGGTACTTTCCATAACGCGACTTTCGGGGGGGGGGGGGGGCTCCATCGCCGGCTGAGGGGGGAAACAATTGTTTGCCCCCCCTCGGATCTCAGGAACTACTGGACCGATGATACAAATTCAAACGGCATTCGATAGCCCTGGCAATTTATCGAGAAAAACGTAATATTGTGGACCTCAAGGTCACCGATGACGTCACAGGTCACGTCAAAGACAAAATGTTTGACCGTGTCATGAGTGGTCTCGATGGATGGAATTGTCGCGCAAAATTGCGATATTAAATGCATAAGCAGTCGATAAATCGGTATGATTCGTGCGTCTGACACTTCTAAGTACCATTTGAAGCTGTTTATTACCTTGGGTCAGGTCAAGGTCATCCGAGGTCACGAGGTCAAACTGAAAATTACCGTCTTTAGGCGTTGTAACACATGTTTATGGGTTTGTTTTTCGTCTAGAACGCGACAAATGACATTATAACTTTGTTTGTCCATAGAAATAGAAGTAAAAAGCAACAACAGAAATGCATTTTTTAATGCATAGTAATGTTGTGAGAAGTGGCCGATTTTTGTCATTTAAAGGTCATAAGTCAGTAATTTTTAAAGATATCGACTTCAAATTTGGTACACATATTCACCGAACACGTCTCAATCACATAAACTCCGGTTTTTAGATAACTCTGTTTTTTTTTGGGTGGAAAATATTGTATAAAAAACAATTGGATCTCAAAATTTTGAAATTCAGTAAAATTCGAAAATCCGAGATGGCAGTTTGATAGCCGAGTCTACTATCAGTCATTTGATATATGACAATTTAATTTATCTGAAAAATTATACTTTTGACAGCGTTTTCCGCAAATCCTTATTTTTCAACAAAAACGCAGAACATGACGTCACTCTGACGTCATTCCCGGTTGACCTATCACAACCTTATCTTTTTACTTTAGCCAACATGTGAAGAATTGATGTGAGAAAAGGTACTGAAGGTTTGGTGACGATGCAAGTGTTGGTTTACAAGATATTGCACAATAACGGGGGGGGGGGCAACCCCCAGTAAGTCGCGGGTTAAGAAACGCTTAGACCCCTGGTTACACAAGATTGCAGTGATAGCTATCCAAGGAGAAAGTAAACACATTGGATTAATGGTGCTGACGTTCTTTGCTGAAAGGCTCCATTTGCCTGCTGCCCAGGTATTATTTCTCATCTATCACCCTATTGCAGTGGGATTGCAACGATATTTCGCGATACAATGAGCTCAAACACATATTAATACTAGGTAGTTCTACCAAACATATAACTAGCTGTTAGCATCGGATTTCCTCGCCTAAAGAACGTCGTATTTTGGAAGCCCCATGAAATGAGGGATCACGGGAGAACTCCATCTTCTGCGGGCCATGAGTTGTGACCGGCCGCTGATTTCGCCTCGGGGCTTTTATTTACGGCGGGTCACGGGGTGGCTAATATCCGGAGTTCGTCGGAAACGTAACGATAAAGAGAAGCTATTCAAAACACGCATCACCGTCCATTATCGCGCCGCTGAAGACTCCAAACTACTGGCCAGAGTTTCCCGCGCTGAATGCAGGACGGTAGGTGGGGTGGAGGGGGAACTGGCCTGCCGTGCAGGCGGCATACCTAATGGAGGGCCGGGTGGGCGGGCGACGGTGCGGCCCGCTCGGGTAGGCCTCCATCGCCGGCTGAGTAACGGCTGGTCTACCGGAGACGGCCGCCGGCTAACTAGCTGGCCATGCGCGATGCCGCCCACCACAGCCGACCATTACCTTCTAAGGCGAACGCGAAACAGGCGCCACCCAGAGAAGGCGAACCATCAGCGGAACGAAATTAGAAGACGCAGAAAAAGGACAGAAAGACAGATTTGGTCCCCAACTAGAGTGAAACAAATGCACATGTGGAACTTAATATACCTTTTGGGTTGTAGCTACAACTGCATCCTAAAAAATTACAACCCCAATTATAAATATTACAACCCCAACATTGCCAGTAAATGCATACCTAAATAAATCCATACTGTGAACGGTACGCAAAATCACCAAAGGATTTTCAATAACAATCATAACAAAACAATTAATAAATATATTAACAGAGAAAAGGAAAATATTTAAAATGCTAGTAAAGTTTGTCATAAAATAACATTTAAAATCCAACAATAGGTACAACATATTATCCCAAAATTACTGAGAAAGACTATGTAGGTACCCAGGGGCGTAGGATCATATTCAGTTGGGTCATAAACACTACAGAACACTACTTATTGACAAACAGGTAACCTTTTTCAATTTCAGACACCCACAGAATGGCAACCTAGGGGTTAACATAAAAAACATGAGCATAGCAAGATTGAGTGTAGCATATTTCACATTGGGCTTAGTTCTGGATAAAGGTCACACATTATAATGCACCCTTACGCGGTAGGCCAAAGGTATATTACAATTTGAGTTCAAATATGCTGGTGAAATTGACACTTAAAGGAAATAGTTCACCTTCAACATGGGTTTTGAACTGAAATAGCAGTTTTGTAGCCCCTGTTGAGAAATCCTTATCTGGAACTTTTCTTGGCTGAAAAGACGCTCCAGGCGAAGATATTTGACTTTTTGGCGAAGGAATACGGCGCATATATGATGTACCGTACCGTCTGAAAGTGCCAGCACTGCCATGGAGCATGCGCAGACCAATAACGCACACCATAAAATCAATAATTTAAAACCTTCTGTCCTGAATTGGCGCGATGTAAGACCATTTTTAAAAACAAAAAAAGAAACTGTATTAAAAAATATAATAAAATCGTGTTCTGAAAAAAATTCCGAAGGTGAACTATTTCCTTTAATGAAGAACTTGACCAATATTATAAATATGTTGGTGTCTGAAAGGCGTGAAAGCATACCAATCATCCTGAGCTGGAAAAGACCAGAAATAATCATAGACCCAAATAAAATGTTTAAAATCAGGATTACCACAACCTTCAATTTTTAGCCAGACAAACATTATTTTCACAAGATTTACCTGGTCATGGTGTTGAAACGTAGGTCACATCAGTAAAAGTCATTTTAAAGAGAATAGCCCAATCCAACATCAATCAAACAAAAACTCATGCAAAAACAGCATAAATATTGAAAAGCAATACAAGGGCAATAGCAATAAAAAATCAAGCAATACAAAATAAATGCGCAATTTTTGACATAGCTGAGTTATATTTGTATCTTTTATTAACGCACGTCAAATTAGCAGCATAGCGATATTGCTCAATATCTGAGCAATATCTGCTCAATATCAATATCTGATTGATATTGGACAATCTACAATTTTGAGGCCCGTCGATTCAGAATCGCCTGCAACCTGTCAGGTATGTCCTCCTTGCCACACTGAACACGAACCACGTAAAATTAGCCTGGAACGCGGGCTACTTTCAGAGTTATACCGTTTTAGATATCTACAGTTTTGAGTCCCGTCGCCTCAGAATCGCCTGAAACTTGGCAGGTAGACCCTCTTTGTCACGCTGAACACGAAAAACGTAAAATTAGCCTGGAACACGGGCTACTTTCAGAGTTATACAGTTTTAAGATTTGAATGTCTGTCTTCCTTTATATTGAAACGACTGCGCAGGAATTGGAAGCTTTCCGCGTCAAGTTAGATATTCAACTGACAGACATTGAACACTTAAAACAGTATAACTTTAAAAGTAGCCCGTGTTCCAGGCTAATTTTACGTTTTTCGTGTTTAGCGTGGCAAGGAGGACCTACCTGCTAAGTGTCAGGCGATTCTGAGGCGACGGGCCTCAAAATTGTAGATTGCCCAATATCTGGCACTACTGCCAGATATTGGGCAATATCAAACTGCTGCTAATTTGGCGTACGTCTTTTATTATTACTAAAAGACATGGTATTAATCCATCACCGAAGTGCTTAATCCAACACCGAAATGACCACTTTCTCATTGACTTCCATGTTAAGGCATCACCATTTATTTATCAAGCTTTTATCCTAACCTAACCTAACCTACCTAACCCTTGGAGCCAGTTTACGTATTTTTTAAAGAAGTTCATCGGCCGAAATCCTCAATATGCTGTGACGTTTCCGTGATTTCAAGTCATTTACGGTGATAAAATTAGTAATTTCGGTGTTGGGATTAATTTATTGCCTTGCTAAAATAATGCTGTTTGGTTCTCCCCTAATTTGCTTGCCTTATGAGTTGTGGGAAATATAAAATATGTTATATGTATTTTTATATCTCAGCTGTAATTTCATGTATTTATTTTATCGCCAACAGATTGTTATCCACTAATAGGCGAAGTCATATGGTAAAAAAACGGCACCTAGTCCTACGGTAATATATATACAAGGACCGGACCTGGACCATTGGCATCACCAAGTGCCTTTCTTGCAAGAAATGGCTAGTTGCTGAATCACACCATTTATGTAGGTACAACCCTATGCTATTGATATTGGCTGATTGTTGGTGCGTGAGCTACCATGAGGTAGTCCTTGCCTACTTTGACCCAACACGATGCTTTCCAGTTTTTTTTTTGCGTTGTTTAAGATTGCACACCTCGCTGTTGCTAAAATAAGTCAGTTGTGA
This sequence comes from Chirona hameri, assembly GCA_036785665.1. NCBI lineage: Eukaryota > Metazoa > Arthropoda > Thecostraca > Balanomorpha > Balanidae > Chirona > Chirona hameri. Next base: position 52,821 of record JAXIVJ010005806.1, read on the forward strand.
CCTAATCAAACCTATGTTTATTCTAAGGTGTTAACCCGGCATTGACTGGGGTCTCACCCGAACACCATTAACTGGGGGGGGGGGGGGGGGGGGGGGGGCGTTCAACGCCCCTGGTTATCTGCCTAACCAATAATCGCAGCGAGACGCGCAAGGCGGCATTCGAAAGCTCTTAATGAGACGAATGTATAACATGCTAAAACAAAGTTCAAAGTGAGGTTAAATGTCTGTCACGGTCAGGTCAAAGGTCAAAATCGACGTATTTGAGTTTATAAGCCATACTTTCCATCCAAAGCCTACGATTACGACCATGATCACCCAAAGTGCTGCCAAAGGTATGATACACATCCCGCATGACCTAAAGTGAGATTGTTGGCAAGGTCAAGGTCAAGACCAGGTCACAAAAGGTCACTATGCCCAAAATAGCTACGCAAGTTATGCGACACATGTTTTATGAGTTATTGTCCACGTATAATTCGATAGTGAGTCATTTTACCACCTGACTTCATTTACGTGCAGGTAATGTCAAGTTCAGGTCAAGTTCAGGTCAATAAAGGTCACCCTTTTTTATTGATAAATTGAAATAAAAGTGATGTTGCTAGACCAGTGTTGTCTCAGAAATACAGTGGTGCCATTTATTTGTCTGTATCTCGTCAATACAATCCAAAAATCGCAATGTGTAAATATCACGTCATGAGTTACCCATACTTTATATGCCATAAGTCAGTCAAAAATGGTGATATCATTCTGAAATTTAGTATGGTAGTTTCCCATATGTGGTTCTCTGACATATTCCGGCTTTTTGAATATCTTCGAAAAACTTGATTTTGTGGGCATTTCCCCCCTAAAAAATGCATTTTTGGGGTAAAAAAACAAAATGTTCATAAATCTGAGATATCTATGTTGTAGCCCGTGACATTTGCTATTTTCTGACGTTTTTGGATTGCATTTTGCTCAAAATATGGCATTTGAACGGTCTGTTACATTTTAGCTGAGTTTGGTGTAAAACTCATGTGTAGTGACGTCACTAAATTCGCTATAACTCGAAATCTTTCGACGAAAGCGCTTTTTTTTACGGAAGACGTAAACGTGATTTAGAAGAAGGTACCCGAAGTTTCACGTGGATAGCGCTATTGGTTGTTAAGATATTACGCAAATTCATCGGGGGGGGGGGGGGGGGGGGGCGTTAAACGTCCCAGGTCAATGGCGGGTTAAACTATTTTACAATTTGCACATATTTCGTTTTTCATTAGTCGCTTTTACTACCCCCCCCCCCCCCCCTCCCGGTCGCCGACTCAATTACAACCCCAACGAAAAACAAAAAGTTCCGCCTTTGAACAAATGTATCTGTAAATATCGCCTAGCAACTCCTGTAGTAAATGCAATGGATGGATTGACGTTTCTTTGTGACTACTGTTAGGTACACCAACGCCTCCCGATAGACTAAGCCCAATTATGTCTGGCTATATTTTCGTGAGAAAAAAAAATGCAATCACCATTCAAAAGCAATATTTATGCGTAAGGTTCACTTCCCTATTAGATAAAGAACAACATCCGTAAAGAACAAACAGAGTACAACATTGGAACTTTTACAACGCCAGTATCGCAAAGACGCCAGCCAACGGCATGTCATACGAATGTCGAATGTTTACGAATGTCAAATTTAACAGTTGCCTGTTGTCGCGTGTATTTTGCTGCCATGAATTGAATAGGTGTAGAGAATCTAAACGTGCCACACAGCATCCAAATACCGATGCAAAGACATATGTGCAAATCTCAAAGCTTAGCAGCGCCCACCAATGCACAATGTATGTACATACAAAGTAGCAAACAGAGCACCGAGCCATCCAACGCGTTTTAACCCGGCCGCAGGGACTCGGTCACCAGGGATTTGACCAGATCACACCGCAGAGCCGGTCATGTCACCTATCTGCGGTGTCCACTGCTGTTGCCCATCCCAGCCGAGACCCGGGTGACTGCATGGGCGCCCCACAGGAGAGGATGGGACCGCCGCTGCTGACGCGGTGGCACGCTGACCTGCTGACGCGGTGGCACGCTGACCTGCTGACGCGGTGGCACGCTGACCTGCTGACGCGGTGGCACGCTGACCTGCTGACGCCGTGGCACGCTGACCTGCTGACCGACACTGTCGGAAGCGACTCGCACCCGCCCGTTGACTCTTATCCACCATTACGCTGCACCGCAGCCCGGTAGGAACGCGGCATTCTTGACACGGTTAACAGGCTCACTGTATGGACAGAAGCCACCGTCCCAAAGTCGACGCAGCTGTCCGTCTCGTTCACCAGCGAGATAATGCAAAACACACACGCCAAGTGTCGTCTCCGGATGGACAAACAATGCGTACCGCTGATAAAGCATCAACGTTGCAGGTTCTGACCGACCCCCTGCCTGTTGGCAGTGCGGGTGTCTGCTGTGTCTGCTGGTTCTGACCGACCCCCTGCCTGTTGGCAGTGCGGGTGTCTGCTGTGTCTGCTGGTTCTGACCGACCCCCTGCCTGTTGGCAGTGCGGGTGTCTGCTGTGTCTGCTGGTTCTGACCGACCCCCTGCCTGTTGGCAGTGCGGATGTCTGCTGTCTGCTGTGGCTGCTGGTTCTGACTGATCCCCTGCCTGTTGGCAGTGCGGGTGTCTGCTGTCTGCTTGTTCTGACCGACCCCCTGCCTGTTGGCAGTGCGGGTGTCTGCTGTGTCTGCTGTGGCTGCTGGTTCTGACTGACCCCCTGCCTGTTGGCAGTGCGGATGTCTGCTGTGTCTGCTGGTTCTGACCGACCCCCTGCCTGTTGGCAGTGCGGGTGTCTGCTGTCTGCTGTGTCTGCTGGTTCTGACCGACCCCCTGCCTGTTGGCAGTGCGGGTGTCTGCTGTGTCTGCTGGTTCTGACTGACTCCCTGCCTGTTGGCAGTGCGGATGTCTGTCATGGCTGCTGGTCCTACTGGTTGGCGTCTGCTGGCCAGGATGCTCAACACAGCTGATTGGAAACATGCAGCCGCGCGCCACGCGACAAATATGCGGCAATGACTTCGATGATATGTACTTCGCCGACTCATGTGACGCGGTCGGAAAACGGTCCAGCTGGGCGCCGCTGTGGCCCAGCGAACGCCAGTTCCAGCGGGCCTATCCGTCGTCAGGTGAGGTCAGATCCGAGCATGACATCGTTACTACACCTCACACAGTAAGGCGCCTGATCAGTACAGACGGAACGGCGTCCCAGCTCGACCTAAGCCACTTGTCTGCACCGGTCTAGGATAATCACACTGGGATTTATTTATTTCATTACCACACACGACTGGTTGCGTGTAACATTTAAATGCATTTGTAAAGTAAGTTATTGGAAGTTGCGGAGAAGAAAACCGTATATACCTACATGTTTAAGAGTGTGCCTTATCACCAGATACTCAAATGCAAAAATAGCTGAACCAGCAGATTTAAACACAATCAGCTTTCCGGAAACGCTTTTTATTAATATATTTTGCATTGTTTGTTCAATAGCTAGAATGTTCTTCAAAATATATAAATATAGGCACGAATAGATTCCACCAAGCGCAGCCCTAAACAAACAGAACGTTTGCTATTGAAAGAGTCCGAGAAAATTCAATTTTAAAGATCAAAAGCCCAACAATGTTAAAAATGTAAACTCTTTATTAAAAATCACTGATAAAACTAATAAACTGAGATAACACAGGCTTCAATAAACTGTCAAGCAGCCTTGCGATATTAAATCATGAGTCTTATCTGCATAGGACTATGTACATTAATACATACGCATAGAACATGACAACAAAAAAACGGAGCATTAGTATTTGTATTAAACACAATCAGCTTTCCGAGAGCAAGCCAAGAGATAGTCTCAAGCAGTATTCATACCAGAACACAACACACGCCAAGTAGCCAGTAAAGCAAGCATATGCACATGACAAGACACAAGCAGCAGACATGTTCGCTTTTTCTCTCGTAGATGTAAGATTAGGACTTACGAGCATAATTATACATTTCCCTCTTGTTTTACTTATCGTTAGTTTTACACACAAGCGCACGCTGTCAGCTTTCGGCAATGTGTCAGTACCGGCGCTGCGTGCCGGCGGCCGCAGCAGCCGCTCCCGGCGCGGACCATGGGACTGACGTGGCCCGCCGTCTGTCGCCAGAGCACGACTCTGCGTGGCCGGACGTCAGCCGGCTGGAGAACTCCCTGCTGCACCGGCTGACGCGCAGCGTGTGGAGCGGCCAGCAGCGGCGCCGGCGGCTGTGGCCGGCCGAGCACCGGAGTCGCGGCGTCATGCCGGCCAGTCTCAGGCACGCCGCCCGGCTGCACCCGCGCACCTCCAAACGGTCTCCGGCCCACTACCGGCGGCTACGCGACATGTAAGCACCGCTCGTAACAGCAGGTTCAGCGGCCACACAATGTATAGTTGCGCGACAAAAATTGTTGGACAAGAACTAGTTCATCTCAGATGCACCACAGTGGCAATGTCAGAGTAAAAATAATCAATGCAACGCTTGGCGAACGTAGAAGCACGTAATCAATGTCATTTAAGCACAAACAACTTGCACTCCATAGACTTGTACTGACGTACTATGCAGTATGCACTTCCGAGCAGTTTGTATGTCGTGGTGTACGTACGGCTATTCCTACACTGCGTGTTTGTTTCAGGTGCTGTAACGAGGGCTGCAACGAGGCTCACTTCTACGGCATCTGCTGAGGACTCCGGAGTGACGCCTGGCAGACTGACAAGGCTGACACCTCTCCACGGCCTCCCGTCACCACCTCTGCTTCAGGCTGCCGAGTACTGAGCACCAGCCGCCGAGCGCGGTCGCCGCGGCTGCCCGCGGCGGAAGTTACCGAGTGTGGTGACAGGACGGATCTGAAGACACAGCTGGCGCGGCGGCGGCGGCGGCGGCGTTTTGTTGTTCTCCGGTCAGCTGGCTGCTCCGTGGCAGTTTGACCGCACAGGGTGTGACCGAGTGAGAGCGGAGGACCGTGTGACTGAGACCGCCGACAGGACGGCGAACGTCGAACCAGTGCAGGATGCTTGTCGCAGGGAGAAGGCGCCATATAATGCGGCGCTTTTGGTTGCACTGAAGTACCAGATAGTTTGGCAAAATTGACATTACTGTGGCATATATCTAAGATATATTAAACATATATCTGTTCAGCTATCTCCCACAATTGATAGATCCAATCATGCAAGTCTCATACCTACGAGGCGTGATTTTTGTTTTGTTACGCTGTTAATTTTGAAGAGAGGCTAGCAACTTTTCGATTTCGATGAATGAAATATCTTTGTGAGTGCACTTGTGCCGGATGGAGTAAAAATATGCTGAGCATGTGAAAATACACCAGTATTTGTATTTGGCCATTCCCATCTTAGTCCGCGCCCATCACGGCCGTAGTGCACAACCGTCACTCGTTCCAACATCGGCGACGTTTGCAAAAAACAAATGGTTGAATTGATATGCCTATTTCCTATCATAGGCAATTGACTGGTTTGTCTATTTGCATTAGTTTTCCCTTGAAATTGTATTGACTGCGCACTGCATTCAGTCAGCATATAAATACAACATTCGGCAAATGCAGGTCAGCCGGTTGTGACTGTAAGAAGCCCTTGCCAGTCGACGTCATGTTTCCATAGTGTGGATCATATTCACGATCGCTTAGAATCATGGACGAAGCATAGGTACGTACCATACTGAAAGCAACACGAGAAGAACAATCCATAAAACTTTAACATGATCTGCCGCAGTTGACGATTAGGCACAACATCAAAGTGGTAGACACATTATGCTATTTATACAAAGGATCAATGATGCTACAGAAAAAAGTTCGTTTCATCTTCACAAAGTACGAAACCCATAATAATGAATTGCTGCAATTACCAGAGGATTGGGAATTGAGAGAAGTGAACACCCAGATAATGAAGTAACTATATATTTTCAAAGTGCTTTGTTTTTGGTTCAATGTCTTGTTTATCATTGTCGTTAATGTTGCCTGTTATTGAGAAGAGCGTTATCGTTGAATATGACAGATGTGCTGTTAAAGGCCGTCACGTATGGGGAGGCAATATTGTTTTGCTCACAACCGAGCTCACGCGCGCGCAACTTATCGGAGGAATCACAGAGTCAAAAGAGGCTGGACGGACTTACTGCACTTTAAATGCATTGGTTCTGCACTTGTTCAATTTCGTAGTTATTCCTGCTCTCGGTGTTCTGTACCGCACGTCTTAATGTCTCTTTATCATGCACTTTTGGTGCCGGCCGATATGCATTTTCTCAACTTCTATCAAGTGTTCACCAAATATACTGCTAAGCACGGCAAAGTGACGTCATTTGTATATGATCCCATGACAAATAAAAGATGCATACAGTTTAGACAGGTATGTTTTGGAGCTACTGGTGAATGACAACCAACCATTTTAATTATTTGACCCAACTTATACCGGCTTTCACGCCTGTTGATCATATTGGCAGAGTGAGGAAAGGGTCAGGGTATGCACGACTTGCATCGAAATAAACCGCGTCCGTGACCCACTTCAATCTGGGCTGAAGTACGGGTGGCAACGATTCCCGATTCAAAATGAAGTTCGACTGCTTGACGGCGTGAGGGGGATAAGTTGAGTCAAGTTATTCAACCGGTCTCAAACGGCTGGTGATGTCAATTTCAGATGGGAACCAGAGTAAAATGACAAGGGGACAAGGAAATATGGGAATGGTTCACGTAAACTATGACCATGTGAGTCTTCGAAAACACTTGAGGCAAATAACGATGGCAGAATGGCAGATGAAATACACTAAATAGACTAATAGATTTAGTGCAGTGCCGAGCCATTGGCCAACCAATACAAAAGATTGTATTGGTTGGCCAATGTATTAAAAAACGCACGAAAAACAAACACAAAACCACCCAATAATGACTGCCTAAGTTGTACACACTCATGGTCGTTGATCTAACCAAATGGCTAATCACTTGCGATGCTCTCGTATCATTACCACACATCGTCGGCCGAGCCTTTTGCCGGGCCGCCACGCTCTTCTGAAAGCGTCACGGCCCATGAGAACACCGCCAAAACACCAGACTGCCAGACTGTGGGGTTCTGGTGGAGTACGTTCACCCCCGGCAGGCGGGGGCGGGGGCGGGGGCGGGGGCGGGGGCGGCGTGTCGTGACTCGGCCTCCAATCCGCCGTCCTGCCCGATGATGAAGACGGTCGGTAATGCGGTGGCACAATCAGCGCCGCGGCAGGTGGACGGCCAAAGGTCAGCACGTCCACCATCGGCTGCACCGGCACCGCCGTGTCGTCAGTCAGCTCTCACGTGCGCCGGATACCGCGGTGACGGCGAAACGCACCGCCGATCACCGTCCTCCGGTCAGATCAGAAGTAAACAAATATTACTGTGTGACGGCGCCGATCATGACGGTGGAGTGCTGCTGATCGCAGTAAACGGTGCAGACAAAAATAATGATTTTGTATAAGCATTTTTTTAATGATGCGCTACACATGCAAAAGATTGTGATATGTCAGCTATGACGAACATTGAAGAAATAACCGCCCTTATCGCATTGGATATATGATATGATTACCGAGAGGGCGCGAAGCGCCCGTGAGGTTTCTCGTCAACTTACTAGACAAATTTACATTTGACCCGGCCCGAATTGGCCCGACCCGGCTCTTACAGACGCTTTTCGGCAGCTAATAACTTTGCAACCATTGCTTCGATTGAGATCGGGTTTTCATCATTGGATAGGACCATCAAATCAATTTTGCTTTTGTTATGGTGCGTTCTGATCAGGGGCGTAGGAACTATGTTCAAGTTGGGGGGACAGGAGGCATTCTGAAGTCGATTCTTTCCATGCAACGCCCATAGGCGTAATGTTAAAATCCAAAATGTTGGGGGGGGGGGGGGGGGGGGCGGCTGCAAACCCCTGCACCCCCGGCTCCTACGCCTATGGTTCTGATAGGGGTAGTACCACAGCGCGTGGCACCCGCAGACGTCGAAATGAACACAAATCATTCTTGATAAAAAAAATGGCTTGATTTATCTAAGCATTTGTTTTTTTATACGCTGAAGCATGCAGCGCTCAGGACGTACTCCTTTTTGGCGGATTCGAGAAAGGAGATAATGTACAATTTAATCAAACGTAATTTTTATGTTGGCATGCATGGAGGCCTGGCAGCTTTTATGGAGGACTAAAATGACTATGTGTTACTACCATGTGTGCTCCCGCACCGTTTTATATTTCAAACCTGTTTTAGCTTTACCAGTGCGCGCCCGCTCGGTCATCGCCCAAAAAGGTGTTTTACTGGTTAATGGTAATAGCAAAACGATACGAGCATGATATATACAACAAAAAACATACAAGGAAAACGAGGCATTCTTGACGGACCACGTATAAATTTAAATGACAATAGATGACACTAGTTATAACAAAACACACACACACACACACACACACACACACACACACACACACACACACATACACGCACGCACGCACGCACGCACGCACGCACGCACGCACGCACGCACGCACGCACGCACGCACGCACGCACGCACGCACGTACGCACAAACAAAAAAAGCGGTCCGGTTCAACAACTACATACAATACAATAATTCAATAGGATCCCAAATATTTACTTTATCAATACCATTGCAAGGTAATGTGAGCTCAATTTTACTGTTTATATTCGAAATCAAAGTCCTAGATTGTTGCGACCAGAGTATATAATATATAAATAACGACTTCATGCTTGTCACGTCAACATTCCATCGGTGAAAACGGTCAAAGCAACTGCTAGTTTTAAAGCATATAGTCCTGTTCAGGGCTGTGGAGTCGGAGTTGGAGTCGGAGTCGGTCGGAGTCGGTGATTTCGGCCGGAGTCGGAGTCTGAGTCGGTAACATTTTGCCGACTCCGACTCCGGCTGTCAGTTATGGGCAGTGCATGGGCAAAGTATTTTCTTTCAGGTGCATTTTAGTGAACCACCGTTGGCGATGACTAAATAAACCATGCCCTTTCGAATTGGTTTGGTTCGATTCCCTTGCCGATCAAGTATTTTTCCATCATGAGGTGTGTCCCACCGTGGGCGAAATGGAACCTACGGTCTGTCGTCGGATGCAGATCCAAAACGCCACTGCCAGGAATTTAAGCAACGATCACGAGAAATCAATTAGTAAAAAAGTGTTAGTGGCGTGTAGCCTGTTCAGGCGAGTTAAGCGTCTCATTCATTAACTATATCATTTAATTATGGCTTAATATTCATGGGGATAGTAGTGTTCTTATAGGACTTGCCCAATTTCATTTTTGGGCTTCCAAAATGATAACATCGGAAGCTATGGTTAGTCATGTCTGTCCATTTAATTGAACTACTATATTTTCCATTAAATGATCTCCAATCTTGAAACGATATAATTTGTGCTATGGGTGGGGACTTCTTGTGCCTGTTGACAATAGCTTCTGCTAATTAAAGGTCGGAGTCGATCTCGGAGTCGGAGTCGACTCCGGAGGGTCGGAGTCAGAGTCGGAGTCGGAGTTACCTGCAAACCGATCGACTTCGCAGCCCTGGTCCTGTTTACATAGCATACATACATTCCACTAACTTTCCACAGTTGGAGACTTTTTAGCTTTTTCTATTGGAATTTCCCTAGATTTGAGGAAGCGTTTTCCCATGATTCGGGACTACTTCCTTACGCGTTTAGGCCTATGCTGCGGTAATGCGACGAAATAATCGTGTTTATTTTTCACCATTTGATCCATACTGTGACGATACTGTGAGTGTAATACCGTGATGCAACTTTTAAGAACACACAAAAAAAAACAGTTAGATGCACCTTGTTGATGCACCTGCATCCGATTAGGTTTTAAATCAGATTTATTCACGAAGGAAATCAGGATTACAAGTGGGCGTTTTCATGACCGTACAAAGGCTAGTTCATGGTCAAAAACAGTGGAGCTATTGAGAAGATTGACGCAAATGCCGGAACCTATTTTTTATTATTTATGTAATGTGTGTAGCTAATTTTGTTGGTGTTGAGGTGAGTTATACAATTGATACAATATTCAGGGCAGGGAAGGGCAGGGCAGGGCAGGGCAGGGCAGGGCAGGGCAGGGCAGGGCAGGGCAGGGCAGGGCAGGGCAGGGCAGGGCAGGGCAGGGCAGGGCAGGGCAGGGCAGGGCAGGGCAGGGCAGGGCAGGGCAGGGCAGGGCAGGGGCACAGGGCACAGGGCACAGGGCACAGGGCACAGGGCACAGGGCACAGGGCACAGGGCACAGGGCACAGGGCACAGGGCACAGGGCACAGGGCACAGGGCACAGGGCACAGGGCACAGGGCACAGGGCACAGGGCACAGGGCACAGGGCACAGGGCACAGGGCACAGGGCACAGGGCACAGGGCACAGGGCACAGGGCACAGGGCACAGGGCACAGGGCACAGGGCACAGGGCACAGGGCACAGGGCACAGGGCACAGGGCACAGGGCACAGGGCACAGGGCACAGGGCACAGGGCACAGGGCACAGGGCACAGGGCACAGGGCACAGGGCACAGGGCACAGGGCACAGGGCACAGGGCACAGGGCACAGGGCACAGGGCACGGGGCACGGGGCACGGGGCACGGGGCACGGGGCACGGGGCACGGGGCTCGGCACTGCACTAAATCTATTAGTCTATTTAGTGTATTTCCTTCTATTTATTTCATTTATTTCAGTCTATTTTTGTCTATTAGTCTATTATAGTCGATTTAAGTTCAGTGCCTACATCGACCAGGCACGGCATCGCACCACAACCATTTTCTATCTGCTCTACAAGTCTGCTAGCTCAGTTCAAAACCACATGTTAAAGTTGAACTATTCACTTTAATTACATGTGTTGACTGTCAACGACATATTCTGACCTCAGCGAGTCTTAAATTAATGCTGAATTTAAGCTGGTTTTTATTATTTTAAGCCGCTTAAATTAATAAAAGCCACTGGCTTGCATCAATTCAATTTAGGCCGTTTTTGTCCAACCCTGGAACATTTAATAGCTCATTATGTACACAAGATAGGTAGGGTTAACAACTGTAACCACAGACATCAGAATACTGAACTGTTCATGCTATCAGGGTGTAGGGTTTATCAAGATGACATATTAACATATTTTTTTTGAAAGGCCCCCACCCTATGATACAGATCAAAATCATAACACACGTCACTTCAAAGTGTAATGCCACTTACTTCCCATATGACTTAAAGTTATACGTAGACAAAATCAAAATGCAGCTTATAAGTTAAAAAAAAAATACAGCGCCTTCGAAAATCACATTTGACTGGACAAACACCTCCAATATTTGTATCGACAGTGCGCCAGTGCGCCGATTCTGTCTTCGACGTCCCTCAGTGCGCTGAGAGCAGCCCACAGCTGATTGGTCAAAACTTTAAACGACGACCAATCAGAATAGGCCATACATCCACGGTAGATGACAGACAGACGGGAACTCACATTACGGAAAATTTGGTAGCCAAACGGCAATCGACGAAGCCGATAAGCTACCATATTTGTTACCATGTCGAGACATGCAGGCATATTCTGGAGAAATATGATTATGAAACACCGAACATCCAAGAACATAACAGCTGATTGGTCAAAACTTTAAACGACGACCAATCACAATAGGCCATACATCCACGGTAGATGACAGACAGACGGGAACTCATATTTCGGAAAATGTGGTAGCCAAACGGCAATCGACGAAGCCGATAAGCTACCATAGTCGTTACCATGTCGAGACATTCAGGCATATTCTGGAGAAATATGATTATGAAACACCGAACATCCAAGAACATGGTTTTTCCAAAAGTCATTGACTAACATTTAACACATGATATTTCACTTGCAAGTAGGTAAACACATATTTAATATATCATATGAAAGAGTTTCTCTGTGTACCCTCGTGCTCTAAGAGCTGTGTTTAAACGGACTCGACCAATCTTTTGAGGCTAGGGGAATTCCAATAGAAAAAGCTAAAAAGTCTCCAACTGTGGAAAGTTAGTGGAATTTATTTATGTCATGTAAACAGGGCTAATGACGGCCATCATTCAACTCCGACCAAACTGGTCTAACTGTGGTAGTCAAGTGCCAAACCTTCTGACATTTATACATCCTCGATTGGTTCTGTTCGTCCTAATGAGAAAGTAAGTACACATTACATTTTAAGATGTGGTGGATTTGGCTTTCAAAGGCCCATGGCACCCCAATTTTTTTCTTCTAAATAAATTTAGTCCGAATGTTTTTGAATGGATGGATTTCCGAGGTCAGGCCCACGCTAAGCATAGCTTGTTGCGCAGGCCCTGGCCCCACCACTCGATCAAGCAATTCCTGGCGTCCGGCAGAATTTAGAAGCGAAGGTTTAACGTGCCCGACATACCTGGACACGGTCCAGGTATGACGATGTATTTGGGTTGATTATATTAAAGGGACACTCCCACCTTCCCAAAAGTTGTCAAATGTACGCCGCTTGTGGTGCAAAATATGAAGTAATTGCTGCCGAACACGATTGCCATTTGTTTCTCGCAAACAGTGCTCAATTTCATAAAAAGTTAAGTTTTAATATTTGGGTTGATGACGTCATATTGAGCTCTAGAGAGCTATATAGAAATCCTTTACGCCAATGTACAAGCCTGTTTTCCCCCTTTGAAACAAGCAGACAATGTATGGCCTTGAGGCAATGCACCTCAGTTTCCACCGCTGTGCGAACACCAATGCAATGATTGAGCGCGTGCCTTTGGTCAAGTTAAACTTCCATGTATAACGAATATTTTTACAGATTTCTTCTCAGAAGAATTACTTCCCGGCTTCGTATGCAGAGGCCTATACGATAAAGGACTTGGCTCGCCAAGCAATCAACAGGTAGTTGGCATTATGCGAGGCAGGTGGCATTATGCCAGGCACTTGGGAGCTTTTATAGGGCAGCCGCAGCAGAGCCACTTCCGCATGGCCACGACAATAACGCCACCTCTGCGAGCCGCAGCACACCACAGCTTTCGTTTGACATCGGAAGGCCGATGAATACCGTATTTGGCGAAGTTATTGTTGCGTTTTTACATTTCTGAACGAAACAATAGTAATATCTTCATTTTCCGCCCATTTTTACCACTACATCAACTAATCACAAGCTAAATCTTCGAAAAAATACCCACTCGGCTATTAATGGCGTTCGTCAGACGACTGCATCATCATGTGTGACGTCACACGAGTATGACTAATCAGAGGGCAACACGTATAAATAGTTATTATTTTGTTAAGGTATTTATACCGGATTTTGCGAAAATTAACATCAACATCGTCTTTTATGAAAAATAATATATACAAGTTTCCAAAAATTATATGGTTACGCGACAGGAAACTTGTCCATTATCGTGACCAGACTTGCGCTTGATTCCGCTTCAGCGGAATCGATTCCGATTCCTTACCGAGCCAGCTGGGTCAGATTCCAATTCCGATTCCAATAGATATTTTACTAGAGGAATCGATTCCGAATCCGATTCCAGGGCACATAAAAAGCTTGATTCCGAATCCGATTCCATTGATTCCAATTGTATTACACTCTGCATAAAAATGCCCCAATATCTCTATACATTTGTACAAATGACATGAATAACACGAATAGTCATCTTAAATATATCACACATATATATTAATTATGGCTATTTTGATATTTAAAAAATTAAAATAATGCATAAACTTTGCTGAAAACTGGCCTGTGCTGCAAAATATTGACGGTCCAAAAATGTTTTAAGTCTAACGAAGGTTGAACACGATATAATATCTAGACTTACCTATAACCATGATGCATGGGGCATATTTCAAGCTGCTATGTTTCAAGCTGCTCTGCTAATATGATACACAGGGAAATCAATGCCTTGAAAGATGTAATATTGTAGAATGTACGGTACAATAAACATAACATTACCATAAGCGAAGATCATTGTATGTCTCCACTTGAATAAGCAGAATTACGGAGCTTGTTTATTGACACTTATTAGGTAACACATCATCGCCTAGCTTTGCTTTAGCCATTGCATGCTCAAATAAACACATTTCCTTCAGAAAGCTCAATTCAAGGTTAGTGATTTTTACGAAAATAATACGAAATCACTTGAAATAGTCATTGATTCCGATTCCATAATTTTCTAAAAATGATTGACTCCACCTGATTCCGATTGCAGCCAGATGCCAATGGAATCGAATTCGATTCCGATTCCAGTACAAACAGAATCGATTCCGGAATGGGATTCAATTCCACTGGAATCAAGCACAATTCTGATCGTGTCTCTTCAACAAGCACAACTCTCTTCAACAAGCCGATTTCAGACACTAGCAGCCAAATTAGCGAGACTTGGTCAGGGAACGGCTACACTGCTGCGTGACCAGCTAGAAGACACAACTCTCTTCAACAAGCCGATTTCAGACACTAGCAGCGAAATTAGCGAGACTTGGTCAGGGCATGGCTACACTGCTGCGTGACCAGCTAAAAGACAACGCTTGGCGAACCAGAGTCCAGGCACCGTACGGTGGCCGATTTATTGCACATCCCCAGGTGCCGGAAAGCTCAGTCCCGCAAAGTATGACCTTGTTGCATACAAGTGTCTAGCCTTGTGGGTCGGCACAGAACTTACAAAGCTGATGTGTCGGTCAGGAGGATTGCAGCCGTATGAGTTTGTTCGGGAGGCCACAGCACTGTTGGTGTGTTATGTGAATTACAAGCCAGCTGAGCTTTCGGTTGCTGATCCGTCCCGTCTCAGTTCAAGTCCCGTCACCGACGGCAGCTCACACACTCGATCTCGATAGTGACTAGTAACCGCCCTGCAGAGGGAGATTACTGGGCCGTCTCTCTCGAATCGGAAGGTGACTAGTAACCGCCCTACAGAGGAGATTACATGGGCCGTCTCTCTCGAATCGGAAGGTGACTAGTAACCGCCCTGCAGAGGGAGACTACTGGGCCGTCTCGAATCGGAAGGTGACTAGTAACCGCCCTGCAGAGGGAGATTACTGGGCGTCTCTCTCGAATCGGAGGTGACTAGTAACCGCCCTGCAGAGGGAGATTACTGGGCCGTCTCTCGAATCGGAAGGTGACTAGTAACCGCCCTGCAGAGGGAGACTACTGGGCCGTCTCTCGAATCGGAAGGTGACTAGTAACCGCCCTGCAGAGGGAGACTACTGGGCCGTCTCGAATCGGAAGGTGACTAGTAACCGCCCTGCAGAGGGAGATTACTGGGCCGTCTCTCTCGAATCGGAAGGTGACTAGTAACCGCCCTGCAGAGGGAGATTACTGGGCCGTCTCTCGAATCGAAGGTGACTAGTAACCGCCCTGCAGAGGGAGACTACTGGGTCGTCTCTCGAATCGGAAGGTGACTAGCAACCGCCCTGCAGAGGAGAACTACTGGGCCGTCTCGCGAATCGGAAGGTGACTAGTAACCGCCCTGCAGAGGGAGACTACTGGGCCGTCTCTCGAATCGGAAGGTGACTAGTAACCGCCCTGCAGAGGGAGACTACTGGGCCGTCTCTCAAATCGGAAGGTGACTAGTAACCGCCCTGCAGAAGGAGACTACTGGGCCGTCTCTCAAGATCGAAGGTGACTAGTAACCGCCCTGCAGAGGGAGACTACTGGGCCGTCTCTCAAATCGAAGGTGACTAGCAACCGCCCTGCAGAGGGAGACTACTGGGCCGTCTCTCGAATCGGAAGGTGACTAGTAACCGCCCTGCAGAGGGAGACTACTGGGCCGTCTCGAATCGGAAGGTGACTAGTAACCGCCCTGCAGAGGGAGACTACTGGGCCGTCTCTCAAATCGGAAGGTGACTAGTAACCGCCCTGCAGAGGGAGACTACTGGGCCGTCTCTCGATCGGAAGGTGACTAGTAACCGCCCTGCAGAGGGAGACTACTGGGCCCGTCTCGAATCGAAGGTGACTAGTACCGCCCTGCAGAGGGAGATTACTGGACCGTCTCTCTCGAATCGGAAGGTGACTAGTAACCGCCCTGCAGAGGGATTACTGGGCCGTCTCTCTCGAATCGGAAGGTGACTAGTAACCGCCCTGCAGAGGAGACTACTGGGCCGTCTCTCGAATCGGAGGTGACTAGTAACCGCCCTGCAGAGGGAGACTACTGGGTCGTCTCTCGAATCGGAAGGTGACTAGTAACCGCCCTGCAGAGGGAGACTACTGGGCCGTCTCGCGAATCGGAAGGTGGGTGGACCCGACTAGTAACCGCCCTGCAGAGGGAGACTACTGGGCCGTCTCTCGAATCGGAAGGTGACTAGTAACCGCCCTGCAGAGGGAGACTACTGGGCCGTCTCTCAAATCGGAAGGTGACTAGTAACCGCCCTGCAGAAGGAGACTACTGGGCCGTCTCGAATCGGAAGGTGACTAGTAACCGCCCTGCAGAGGGAGACTACTGGGCCGTCTCTCGAATCGGAAGGTGACTAGTAACCCGCCCTGCAGAGGGAGACTACTGGCCGTCTTTCGAATCGGAAGGTGACTAGTAACCGCCCTGCAGAGGGAGACTACTGGGCCGGTCTTGATCGGAAGGTGTCTAGTAACCGCCCTGCAGAGGGAGACTACTGGGCCGTCTCTCAAATCGGAAGGTGACTAGTAACCGCCCTGGCAGAAGGAGACTACTGGGCCGTCTCGAATCGGAAGGTGACTAGTAACCGCCCTGCAGAGGGAGACTACTGGGCCGTCTTGAATCGGAAGGTGACCAGTAACCGCCCTGCAGAGGGAGACTACTGGGCCGTCTCGGAAGGTGACTAGTAACCACCCTGCAGAGGAGACTACTGGGCCGTCTCTCGAATCGGAAGGTGCAGCGTGATAGGCCAGTCGAATAGATCGGCCGGCGCGAAGTGAGGGCGGCAGAGCGACATCGGCCTACGCCGGCCGGTGCCAGTGACGCCACTAGTTGTACACTGGCCGCGCCGCCAACTATGAGTAGGAGAGTAGACGGGTGGCAGTGAAGAGCGCATGGAGGCAGTCGACAAACGTGCAGGGAGCGGCCTCCAGGCGGGCGCGAGCCTCCTCCGAGCCCAGACTCTGCACTAGTGGCACAGGTCGGCAAAGTACTGTAACACGTCACAAACAGTCAAGTCACAGCAGAACATATCACACAACAGTCACATCAAACCACCAGCAGAACATATCAGCTACTTTGTAACACAATAGGACCACACAGCAGTTCACCACCAGAAGTTCACGATCCGCAGATCACTTGCTTCTGCTGATGCTGGCGGGAATATTGTTGTTAATTTTCCTGGGGAAGGAAGATTTTCGTTTGTCAAGTACAGCAAAATTACTTAAAAATTCATCAACGTGTGCCCCGCAACCGCCATCTCAATATGTTCGTCGTACTCATACCCTGTGTCGCTATGGTAAGAGCAAGGTATCGCGTTTTCAGAGGCTGCGCATGCGGGCGCATCCACTGTCATTACGGTCTAGTGGCGTCGTTGTTGCCAATTACCGGCCATTATACTGCCCATGCGCAAACATTAGCGGCGACCGCGCATCGCGTTCGCGTCTGCCTCCTCCACTTACTGCAAGTGAGCAAGCACGACCCTGCTCCCAAAGTCGAACACGCCATAGATAGCCCACGTTAGCCCACTTCCACGCGTGGACCACGACTCTACAGCTCGATTTAGCGCACCCCCACCGTTCTCAAACTCGCGTTAGGGCACTGTTGCCACTCTTAACCCGGCATTGACTGGGGTTTCAGCCGAACGCCATTGACCTGGAGGGAGGGGGGGGGGGGGGCGTTAAACGCCCCGTGGTTATCTTCCGAACCAATGATCGCAGCGAGACGCGCAAGGCGGCATTCGCGAAAACTCTCAATGAGACGAATCTAAATCATGCTAAAAAAATTCAAAGCGAGGTCAAATGTCAGGTCACGGTCAGGTCAAAGGTCAAAATCACCGTATGAGTTTATGGGCCATACTTTCTATCCAAAGCCTTCTATTACGACCATGATCACCCAAAGTGCTGCCAAAGTTATGATACACATCCCCACTGCGGATCAGCCGTCGTTTTTTTTTTTGGGGGGGGGGATTTTTTTGTGGCAAAAGGCACCCCCATTTTTTTTTTCTCAGCGCATTTGGTCGGCCACCTTATTTTGGTATTTGAGCATAAGAAATTCACTTCAAATTCACGAAAATTCAGTTATTTTTATTTTGGGGTTCCAAAAAACAAAATGTTGGAAATTCGAGATAGCCATTTTGAAGACAATGTCATTTCCCTTCTTTAACGTTTGTATTTGCAATTTGCTTAAAACGATATTTTCTACGACTTTCCAAACATTTATCGTTTTTCCACCAAAAATGGCATGACATGACGTCATTAACACATCATTATCTCCAAAATGCTCATCAATTTCATTGCGAGTTAGTGAGAAGACTAAGACTTGATGCAGGATAAGGTACTGAAAGTTGCACGTTGATATATATAATAGTTTTTTAGGTTATTGAGAAAATCCGGGAGGGAGCAGATACTTCTGATAAGGTTTTAGCTAGAAGTACCTATCTCAACCTAGGTACCTACCTATTGTTTGTTTTATTTTGATTGCACAATTGCCATTCAGTTGCTGGCACTAGGTCCCAAAAAATAATTTTATTGACACGTCATTTTGTTATGCAAAG